>JAQQPU010020593.1:0-11774 GCA_029168905.1 Artemia sp. Kazakhstan ARC1039
GGGCTGTGGGGGGGGGGTCATCCTCAAAGACCAAATTTCCAGAACTTAAAACTACGTTGAATAAAATGGCTATCTAAAAGTTTTGATTAGATGTGTTTGTGGAAAAGGTGGGCGTGAGAGGCGGGTTAGCTGCCCTCTACTCAGTTTACTCGACTATTAAAAAAGGCAGTAGTCCTTTGAATTTCCAATCGAATGAGCCTTTTTTGAAGTTTCTATTACAAAACCTTCTATAAAAAAAAAAACTTATATGCCCCCATGGCATAACTTACAACCCTTGCCCTAAGGGCTTTAGGGGACTGTCCTCCTCAAAAACATAATTTCTATCTGGAAATCAAATACGCTGAACAAAATGGCTATCTCAAAATTTTGATTGGATGTTTTTCGGGAAATGGTGGGCGTGGAAGGGGTGTTAGTTGGCTTCCAATCACTTTCGACTATTAAATAGGGCACAAGCCACTCCAATTTCCAATTGAATGAGCCCTTTTCGAAATTTCTACGACAACTTCTTCGATACGAAGTGCCCTGCTCTAAAGGAAAAAATTAATAAATAATACATTGTGCCAACATCGTTCTTATATGCCCCCAGGACATAACTTATAACCCTTGCCCTGTAGAATGTGGGGAGAGTGTCCTGCTCAAAGGTGTAATTTGCTGAACTTTAAACTTTGTAGTACAAAATGGCAGTCTCAAAATTTTGATTGGATGTGTTTTATAAAATGGTGGGCGTGAGAGGGGCGTTAGTCGCTATCCAATCACTTTCAACTATTAAAAAAGGCACGAGCCTTTTCAATTTCCAATTGAATGAGCCCTTTTGAAGTTTCTACGACAATGTTTTCAATAAAAACTTTATATGCCCCCAGGGCATAACTTACAACCCTTGCACTGAGGGCTCTGAGGGGGGTATCATCCTAAAGGCCTAATTTCCAGAACTTTCAACTACGTTGAACAAAATGGATATCTCAAAATTTTGATTGGATGTGTTTTGGAAAATGGTGGGCGTGAGAGGGGCGTTAGCCGCTCTCCAGTCATTTTCAACTATTAAAAAAGGCACTAACCCTTTCCATTTCCAATTGAATGAGCCCTTTTGAAATTTTTACGACAACGCTTTCAATAAAAACTTTATATGCCACTAGGGCATAACTTACAACCCTCGCCCTGAGGGCTGTGGGGGGAGGGGTTGTCATCCTTAAAGACCTCATCTCCAAAACTTTCAACTACATTGAATAAAATGGCTATCTAAAAATTTTGATTGGATATGTTTGGGGAAAATATGGGCGTAAGATGGGGGTTAGATGCCCTCAAATCACTTTCGACTATTAAAAAGGGTACTAGCCCTTTGAATTTCAAATCGAATGAGCCTTTTTTCAAGTTTCTATGACAAAGATTTCAATAAGAACCTTATATGCCCCCTGGGCATAATTTATAACCCTTGTCCTGGAGACTGTGAGGGGAGTGTCCTGCTCAAAGTTATAGTTTCCTGTACTTTGAACATCGTGGGACAAATTAGCTACCTCAAAATTTTTATTGGATGTGTTTGGGGAAATGATGGGTGTGAAAGGGGTGTTAGTTGCCTTCCAATCACTTTCAACTATTAGAAAGGGCACTAGCCATTTCAATTTCCAATCGAATGAGTCCTTTTTGAAATTTCAACGACAACGCGTGCTATAAAACCTTATTTGCCCCCTGGGCAAAACTTACAACCCTTGCCCCGAGGGTTGTGGTGAGTGTCCTCCTCAAAAACATATTTTATATCTGCAAATCAGCTACGCTGAACAAAATTGCTATCTCAAAATTTTGATTGGATGTGTTTGAGGGAATGATGGCCATGGGGGGGGGCTAGTTGCCCTCCAATCACTCTTTCCACTATGAAAAAGGGCACTAGCCCTTTGAATTTCCAATCGAAAGAGTCTTCTTTGAAGTTTCTACGACAACACCTTCTATAAAAACCTTATATGCCCACATGGCATAGCTTACAACCCTTGCCCCGAGGGTTGTGGGGGAGTGTCCTCCTCAGAAACATATTTTCTATCTGGAAATCAACTACGCTGAACAAAATGGCTATCTCAAAATCTTGACTTAATGTGTTTTGGGGAATGATGGGCGTGGGGGGGACTAGTTGCCCTCCGATCACTTTCGACTTTTTAAAAGGGCACTGACCCTTTCCATTTCCAATTGAATGAGCCCTTTTGAAATTTCTACGACAACGCTTTCTATAAAAACCTTTTATGCCCCCAGGGCATAACTTTCAACCCTTGCGCTGAAGGCTGTGGGGGAGTGTCCTCCTCAAAAACATAATTTCTATCTGGAAATCAACTACGCTGAACAAAATGGCTATCTCAAAATTTTGATTGGATGTGTTTCGGGGATTGGTGGGCGTGAAAGGGGTGTTAGTTGCCTTCCAATCATTTTTTACTATTAAAAAGGGCACAGGCCACTCCAATTTCCAATTGAATGAGCCCTTTTCGAAGTTTCTACGACAACTTCTTCGATACGAAGTGCCCTGCTCTAAAGGAAAAAATTATAAATGATACATTGTGCCAACATCGTTCTTATTTGACCTCAGGGCATCAGTTAAAATCCTTTCCCCGAGGGTTGTGGGGTAGTGTCCTCCTCAAAAGCATATTTTCTATCGGGAAATCAACTACGCTGAACAAAATGTCTATCTCAAAATTTTGTGTGGATGTGTTTGGGGGAATGATGGGCGTGGGTGGGGCTAGTTGCCCTCCAATCACTTAAGACTATTAAAAAGGGCAATAGCCACTCCAATTTCCAGTCGAATGAACCATTTTCGAAGTTCTACGACAACTCCTTCGATACGAAGTGCCCGGGTATGGAGAAAGAAGAAAGCAAATAATATATTGTGCCCACATCGTTCTTTATTTAGGCAGCGCTATTTCGCTGCCTATGATTTGAGTATTGCTCAACTTGTGAGTTTAATTTTCATAGAAATAGTTTCGACCTCTTTGGCCGTTTTGTTACTTTGCCTTACAAAAATAGTTCCGCAAATATCGCTAATTTAAGTTACATGGAAGAATCTTTTTCATTTAAACAAATTTCGTGGGGGAAGGGAATTTTCCATGAAGGGGGAGCTGGATTTCCGTACATTAAAAAAAAAACGATCAGTAACTAAATAAAAAACAAATTTTTTCAACTGAAAGTGAGAAGCAAAATTAAAAGTTAACAGGAACAACTCGAATTCGAAACTCTGAATCTATTCAGAAAAAATAAAAAAAAACTCCAACTCTAGAGCTCTGTTTTAAAATTCTTTTAACCAGATCAGCAATTTATAACCGATTTCGACTGTAAATCCAGGTATTTTCAATATACCGACTCTAACTTAGGCTTCACTCAGAAATAAATTACTAATACTCTCTTTTTCGGCTAGTTAAGGCTAAGTTTTGCAAAGTGGGGATTTTTGTAAGAAATATACACAAAAATAGAAAAATTTATTAGAGTTCCTTAATTATCCGTGCAATAAGAGTAAAAATGAAGAATTTATCATCTCTTTCGGCTAGTTAAGACTAAGTTTTGTAATAATGGACCAATTTTCTAAGAAACCACACAAAAATAGAGAAATAAATTAAGGGTTCCGTAGTTATCCGTCCAATAGGAATAAAAATAATGAATCTATCCCCTGTTTCGGCTAGTTTCTCTGAGAAAGCGTAAAAAAATAAAAATAATAGGCGCTGTAATGTAGATTGCTTGGAGTATCACGCTCTAGTGATGAAATGCCGAACTCTTGCTTTTCCAATAATAAAAAAAAATTTAATTTAGGTTCATAAGCTTATTTTGGAGGGAAAGGGTTGAAGATGTACTAGGGGTGATGAGTGGTGGATGCCACGTGGATGACAGGGGGCAGCTGAGTAAAGCTGTGATGGTGTGGGGTTGTTTTTGGAGCATCATGATTGGCTTGGCATGTGAAAACTCGAATCAACGGGTTGAAGCATAATTTTTTGCAAGAAATATGTGAAAATCTCTTAGAGGTGATGATGTGATGTCAGAGGATGTCTTAGAGCAATAATAATGTGGCACTGTGGCGTGAATTACTTGGAGTATCGGGTTCTTGCAATAAAATGCCGAGTTCCCGCTGTTCAAATATTAAAAAAAAACAGTGTTTAATTTAGATTCATAATCTTTTTCTGGAGGGAAATAAAATCGTAATTTTTCAAAGAAAATTAAAGAGCTCCATTAAGCTAAAATGAGCGAAATTCAAATCGAATAATCTACAAAGCGTAAAACTATCATAGAAAACGATGCATTTTCAATATGCCGAGTCCAAATCCGACTTCATTCAAAAAATTCATTGCAAAAAATTCATTTTCAATATGCCGAGTCCAAATCCGACTTCATTCAAAAAATTCATTGCTTCATTGCAAAAAATTACTAATAATCTCTCTTTTGGCTAGTTAAGGCTAAGTTTTGCAAATCGGGGCCATTTCTCTATGATAGCACATAAAAATAGACAAACATATTAAAGTTCTTTAATTATCCATGCAGTAGGACTAAAAAGGAAGAATTTATCCTCTATTTCAGCTAGTTAAGACTAAATTTTGTAATAATCGACAATTTCTCTAAGAAAAACCACGAAAATAGAAGAATATATTTAATGTCCCTTAATTACCCGTGCAATGTGACTACAAATGAATAATTTATGTACTCTTTCAGCTTGTTAAGACTAAGTTTTGCAAAGTGGAGGGCCATTTCTCTAAGAAAACACACACAAAATAGAAAAATGTATTAAATTTTCCTTAATTACCCGTGCAATATAACTAAAATGTAGAATTTATGCACTCTTTCAGCTAGTTAAGATTAAATTTTGTAATAATGGAGCACTTTCCTAAGAAAGACATAAAAAGCCCATCCTCCTTGGAATCGCCTGCTAGGAGTAAATGTTATTTCACGTTTTGTTTTCCCCGTTGTCTTCCAAGACTAAGTCTTGTCTCGGAAACACTGTATTTTACAGAATTTCCCTAATTACATATTTGGCTTTGAAACAATAATTTTCTGAAATAGATATTCTCCGTCTGCACGTCAATTATCACAGATGTAAGAAACACGTCATTGTAGTAAGCCAAACATGGGAAATCTCCTAGCTTGCAATAGGCTATTTCTAGAATATATTAGCAAGAACAAAATATTGGAAATAGCCTGTTGGACCTGGTGTCTGGGGCGTTGTTCTATTGGATGGACATTGATCTTTCGAGTCCTAACGAGGACTAAGAGCTAAAGAAAAAATGCCTTAAAAGAAAGAAAAAAGCCTTGAAAGAAAGAAAAAGAAACGCTTTGAAAGAAGAAAAAGAAACCCCTTGAACATCTCGACGAATATAAAATCTCAAAAAAGTATTATGTGACAGTGATGTGTGCGCTGCCATTACGTAAGATACCCGCTGTCATTCTGCAACATTCACGCGTGCGCCGTCGTTACATAAGACACATGTGTGCACTGTCATTACATAAGGCCCACGCGTGTGTCGTCATTACATAAGACCCACGTGTGTACCGTCATTACGCAATATGTGCGCTGTCATTACACTTCAGCCACGTGTGTACCGTCTTTAAATTATTTCCGATAAATCCATGTAAGATAGCATTATCATCAACTCCAATTAAGTAGGTTAAAATTCCCTATGATATAACATGTCACACACGATGGCGTCATCCATATTACTAAACACTCACACCGTTTAGAAGAATAATAACACCTGGGTGTCATGGGAATCTTGCCAGCTGTGCGTTTAAAACATGGATGTGTTTGAAATCTTGCCACCCGACCATTTAAAACAGGTGTGTGTCCTGTGAATTAAGAACAGCTGGCCGGTTTTATAGGGATGCGTTTAAAATCTTATGGAACTTTTGTATAGGTGTCTTAAAAATTCTTCGAGAATCTTGCTACCTGTGTCTTTAAAATCCTTTGGGAATCTCCTATCTGTGCCTTTAAAATTCTATGGGAATCTCGCTACCTGTGCTTTTAAAATCCTATGGGAATCTCCTAACTGTGCCTTTAAAAGCAGCGAGGGGGTACTACTGCCCTTTTTAAGTGTCCAAAAAATTGGAGGGCAGCTAGGCCCCCTCCCACGGCCATTTTTTCCCAAAGTCACCCAATCAAATTTTGAGATAACCATTTTGTTCAGCATAGTCGAAAAATCTAATAACTATGTTTTTGAGGATGACTTAATCCTCCGGGGGAAGGGCTGCAAGTTGTGAACTTTACCCATTGTTTACATATAGTATTGGTAATTGCGAAGCATACAGACGTTTTCAGGAGGGATTTCTTTCTGATGGGGCAGGGTCGGGGGAAGGGGGTTACTTTGGAGGATCTTTCCATGGAAAAACTTTTCATGGGGAAGGGAATTTTTCATTAAGGGGGCGCCGGATTTCCCAGCATTATTTAAAAAACGATCAGAAATTGAATAAAAAAAGTTTTTTTAACTGAAAGTAAGGATCAATATTAAAACTTGAAACAAACAGAAATTTCTACGTATGCTATGGGGGTTCACCCCCTAATTAATACCTCGCTCTTTACGATAAAGCTTTTTTAGTACTTTCAAAAGAGCTATTTATTCTAATTAAACGGCCTTTGTGATTCATGGATCATTCTTAAGGAATTGGAATAAATTCAAACTTTGGCATAAAGAGCGAGGTATTGACTAGGGGGGAAACCCCCCTAGTATACGTAATAATTTCTGTTTGTTTCAAGTTTTTACCTACCGTAGAGGTTTCAAGTTTTTAAATACAAAAATGTAGGATCTTGCATTATTTGCCGGAAGAAAGATTACAGAGGCGTGTTCATTTGTTGTTGTTTTTGTGTTTTGTTTTTTCTTAGGGGCGATCGTATCAGGCCAGTATCCTAGAGGATCAAGAGAGGGTCATTTGATCGGAAATTAAAAGTTCTAGTGCCCTTTTTAAGTGGCCAAAAGTATTGGTTACTTGTCACCACACATCTTTTTCCCCAAGTCACCTAGTCAAAATTTTGAGATAGCCATTTTGTTCAGCGTAATCGAAAGATCTAATAACTGTGTCTTTTATGATGAATTGACCCCCCTCCCCCCACATTCCCGTTAGAAGGGCTACAAGTTCAGTTTTAAAGCACACGAGCTGCAGGCTTGTTGATGAAAAGCTAGTGACTTCTTGCATGCTGCTTTGAATTAGGCACGTAAGCGTTCATTATTATTAGAGCAAGTACGTTTCACAAGGAGAAAGATGAGTTTTTGCAATAAAAAAAAACATTACTACAAAAAATGATATGAAAACTTACAAAATAGTTCGAGAATATGAGGACTAGGTATGCTGGGGTATGCCTCCTTTTGTCGACCTTTGTGTCTTAAATTATAGCCTAGCTCGCTTAAAGCCCTTGTGCTTTGAAAGTAAAATTTTACAGTTATTGGGAGAATCGGAAGGTGTCACAACTTAAACATTTTCAAATGACAATGTTATCTATAATTATGATCACATGAAATTCTAACGCAAGAATAACTGACAAAATTACATTCGAACGGATCTGAAAGTTATTTTATTCTTCTCAGAATAATAATTTCTTGCTGACAATTTGGGCATCAAGTATTTGTCAATTACCAAAGTAGATTCATCGCTTGTCGAAAAGCTGAGAATTCAGGGGCATATTTTAATCAATCTTTGTTAATGAGATATCTTTCTAACTTGATTTATGACGAAACGTGATATGTTCCTTAAATCTCGAGGAATTTATTTTGACATATTATCAGAAGAATATACCAGGTCAAGTTCTAGTTTCATAGGATCTGGTAAGGGCTGTTTTCCTGTTGATATGAAAATCTAAGAATTCAATTGAACATACATCTTTTTAAGAAGAAAATGAAGTCAGAATTAATGAGGTATCCCTCTAATTTGATTTATGAAAAAGCATGATATGTTCCTTATTTCTTGAGGAATTTCCTTTGGCATATCGTCAAGAGAATAATACCAGGTCACGTTGTTGATGGCTAGTTTCCGCTTTGTTATAGGATCTGGAAATGCTTTCTTCCCTGCTGACAAAGAAGATTCAGTGTCACAGTTGATTTACAAAGCATCTATTTTTGATATGTAAAATGAGGTAAACCATTTCATTCTATCTGGTGTCCTTCAGTGTAAATCATTGATATATGAAAAATATTAGACCGCGTAAATATTTTAATTATTTTAAATCAACTGCCGATCCAGTTGGACGACAGATATAAAAAAGAAAAACAAAGGCGTAGACTCTTTTGTATGGATAGTGGAGGAAATATTTAACTACATTTCCTTCAGACAGTATTAAAAGTTTCCTTACCCGCCCCCTCCCCCTAATAAAAAAAAATTCAATAACTTTCTGTACTTGATCCCATGGCTGTGGGACAAAACAGGGCATATTCACGAACCTAAGATAAAAATACGTCAAAATCTCAATTAAATCTACTGACTCTTTTGGTAGGACCACATAAGATAGGCAGAACAATTAATCAAGTATAAGGCCTGAGAAGAATCAAAGTTTTTTCTTCTTAGAACTTTTCTTCTGTGTAAACTGCAAGTCTTTGAGAGAGTAAAACCAGGTATTTTTACAAACATTTAAACATTATGCAACTCTACCTAAACAGACGGCTAAAACAAGTGAAGAGCAAGGGTGCATCTAGCATTTTTCTGGGAGAGAAGGGGGGGTCAATTAAAAACTTTGAAAAACGTATCGGAAATTCATTTATTTGAATTTTTTGTTGCATTTTTATGAGTCGTAAAAAAATTCAGGGGAGGGGGCTCAAACTCCGTAGCCCCCTCTCCTGGATACTGTCTTGGTGGAGCACCTGAATTGTTTTTTGGCTACGAAGGATTTATCAGTGTAAAGTATAGAATTACGAGAACAGTTTACGAGAAAAATCAAGACAGACGGGTATAAGAAAATAAAAATTCAGGTTTTTATGTTAACTTTTAATCCTTATTTGGGCCGACGGTCATATTAATCAAAATAGCTCATAAAAGGCAATTTTCGTGAAGGTTGAAAACTAACAGTCAAACAATGTTAACTATTATTTTTTTTTCTTTTTGAGATTTTTTTTTATCACCCCTTCTCCATATCATGTTGTGGCATTTGAAGGGGATGTGTTTATGTTAAGTTTTTGTTAATGGTTGATATTAAATTAAATGTAAGAAATGATAAGTGGTGGGGCTTGTATACCCCAACTTTAGATACCTTTTAGTGGCGAGTACACTAAATTTGTTATGGGGAAAGGGAAAAACTTCAGAAAAATCTCTAAAATAAGAAGCTCTTGAAATACAAAAAATTGTAATGCAAATTGTGAAATTCAAGGGAATGGGGGCAAGACATTGAAATTATCCCTCTTTTATTCCCAGCTAAATTTAGATTAAGTTCTTGATAGGTAATTCCTGCTTCGTCGTAGGATCTGGTATTGTGATTTTAGTGAAAATCGAAAAAAACATGGAAAGAAAAGATTCATTGTTTGGAAAGGAATGTTAATTTTGTAGTATACAGAGCTTTTATCTTTTATTTATAAGTTTTCTTGGTATGAATTGTTCTTCAAAATAAACCAGAATTTTGTGTATATGGGATATGGAGACCACACAAATTTTGTAAATGTTTAAATTAACGCACAGCGGGACAATTGACTAAGAACTTAGGTGAAAGCAACCAAAAATAAACCTTAAGAAATGTTGGTATAGTTTTTTGACTTGTATTTTGCAGAATTGAACAAGTTCAAATTTAAAAGAACTTTCCGGAAAATGTGTTTTTAGATCATCAATTAGTTTAGCCAAAAAAAAATATTTCTTTTCGGTGAATCAAATCATCAAATTAAACGAATCTAAGCCGCAGTTTTCCTGTCGGTTTAATGTGAACACAATAGAACAAAAACAAAAATACTGAGCAAAGGAAAATCATAAGGAAAATGAATAGTGTAAGAGGTAGTGTGAGGAAAAGTACGAATACGCTTTTCAGTATATTGGAAGTTAACACTTTAGCATATTTTAAAAGCATGAAGAAAGAGTTAAATAACATAAAAAGTCACGTTTCAGATTATATAAACGAAATTATTTTGTTTTAATTTGTTTTTTTAACCAGGGGTATAAAGCATTTTTTTTTGTCAATCATCTAATACGGCTTTACGATCCTTTCCTCGGCCCTGCTTTGATTTTTGGGATTAATTTTTTAGCAGCTTTGCTAACATGAGGAGGATTGCTATGACTTATTGCATGGCAGAGAAGTCTCTGGTAAATTTTCTGGAAAGATAAAACCACTAACGGAAAAGACAAAAGCCTTGAAACGAAAGAAAGCTCAATTTATGAAACCCTGGGAAGCCTGGATCCAATATAATCATTTTTTTGTCATTGCCAAATTTTTGCAGTCATGTAACAGCAATAATATGATTATAGGAATGCCAGTTCTCGTCAGATATTCAAAACAGCATTATTTTTATCACTTTTTAATGAAAAAGCATGATTTCTGCAGAATTTTACATGATTATTCTAGCTTAAACCCTTGAGAATTAGGTTCTGCAATGAAATAGAATTCTGATTCTGAAGTGACACCTTATTTCAAGACTGTGTTTTTAAGATAATACTATTGTTATATATAATAATCAAGATAATTCCTTAATTCTATTTGCAAAATACTTCTATGTATTTTATTTGCAAGAAAATTTTGAACCGAAACCTTATTTCTAGATTGTATTTGCAGGACTGCATAAGGAAATATTTATGGCTCTATTTCTCATTTATTTGCATTATTTATATTTGCTTTAGAATTTAAAATTGCTTTCATTTTTGTTGATGAAACTATGAAAAGGCCTTCACTGGCATGGTACAGTTTGGTAGTGCATTTTTTTCTTAAAATGTACTTCCAAAAATGCACTAGATATGCACACTTCTGAAGCAAAAAATGCACTGCCAAAATATACCATGCCAGTGAAGGCCTTTTCATAGTTTCATTACAGTTACAGTTCGTTTTCTATGATTTATGAAAATCAAGATTGAATATGAAAATCAAGCTTAAGACGAAAAAAATATTTTCCTTTTTAAAGTACAACTGAAACTTAAAACAAACAGAAATTAAATAAACAATAAATGTAAACAGGCATACAATAGATATTAATGTAAATTAACAAATAAATCTTAAAACGAGTGAAACTTAAATTGAATATGCAAATCAAGCTTGAAACGTACAAAAATCACCACAAAAAAGAGTTTGGGTATGACCTCCTTCTCTCACTGTAAAGGTCTAGAACTTACTACGTCATTGGCTGCAGTTAGAATAATTGTGACAACAACAGTTACAACGTGTCAAAAACATAAGTGAAGAGCGAAGAAATATTCAATTAGAAGATAAATGAGTAATAAAGTAATATGTGGTTAGAAGACTTGCAACAACGACAGTTACAAAGAGTCAAAACGAAAGTGAAAAGCAATGCCATATGCAGTTAGAAGATAAACGGCAGCAACAATCACGAGTAAAAAAACAAGAACGAATCGAAAATGAAAGGGAGGAACAAAGAAAGAAAACTACTCTCGACCTATTAAAAAGCAAACCTCGGCCAGTAGTAGCCAAAGATAGAAAACGCATTTTAAGAAGAAAAGAGTAAAAAAATGAAGAAGAAGAAGAAGAATTAGAAAAAGTCTTCAAATTACTGAACACTATAGCGTGAATATCAAGGTTCAGCGAGGTATATTTCGGTTACTATGGGATAAATATCGTTCTTTACTATAAATCTAATTGA
This sequence comes from Artemia sp. Kazakhstan ARC1039, assembly GCA_029168905.1. NCBI lineage: Eukaryota > Metazoa > Arthropoda > Branchiopoda > Anostraca > Artemiidae > Artemia > Artemia sp. Kazakhstan ARC1039. The sequence continues at coordinate 11,712 of JAQQPU010020593.1, forward strand.
AGGTTACATTACAGTTACAGTTGCAGTTCGTTTTCTATGAAAACAATGAAAAGGCCTTCACTG
>JAQQPU010020594.1:0-15366 GCA_029168905.1 Artemia sp. Kazakhstan ARC1039
ATGTCTCTTTAATCCAAACGTTCAGCTGTCCGGCTATCCCTAAAATACCGGCTATCTGTACCTATGTTAGATAGATATTTAGTGGGCTATAATCCCACGGCAAATGGGTGAACAAAATATTGTTGAAACAATTTTCATTTTCAATTCTTTTTTGTGCCTAAATTTAAATCAATATATTGTCTTGTGCAGCACGAGATTCCAGAAATTTCCATTTAAGAGCAGTGCACGTGTCTCTTTATTCTGGAAATTTAATAGTTGTACTGATGGAAGGAGGTCATTCAGAGAATAATAATTGGATTTTCTTCAGAAACTTCCCTGTGAAGCAGCTATTTGAGGCTATTGAAATGGAACATTCGAGTTTACTGAAAGTCAGTTTGGGAGAGTCACCGTGAAAGAGTAGATGGGATCCCTGTAGTTTAATTCAAGTCACACAAAGCTTCTAAATAGATTTGTTTTTTCAGAACTGAATTTTCAATTTCCAGGTCCAGGATTTTTATATCTTATAAGTCGCGACTTTGATTTGCGTACGTTTTGTGTCTCTTTTTTTGGGAGAATCTTGGAATAGATTCAAGATTTTCAAGATTCAACAACTTTACTAAAAATGAATCATGCCGGCTTTACGACCGGTTACAAATAAAGCACATATATGCTTGACAAACGCAACCAGTACACATTTACTAAATTATAAAACTAACCAAATCATCACTGAAATAAACACAAATAAAGAACAATAAAAAAAAAGAGATAATAATAATAATTACTGACTATTAAATTATGAGAAAAAAAGAAAAAAAATAACAAAAAGAAAAAGAAAAATAAATAATAAAAAAATAATATAATAAAACGAATATATTAATAACAGAACAAAAAAAAAATTACTTAATTTGTCCTCTCTCGTCTTCCAGCCCCACACTCACCAACTGCCCGCAAGGAGATGCTTCTTTAACCGGTTTTTAAATTGCGGGACACTTTCCGCTTCCCGAATTGAGTCTGGAAAAGTATTCCAGACCACCGGACCCGAGTGCCTTGCCACATGGCTAGAACGAACCGTACTTCTTGGCTCACTTACTAGGTCTCCAGCATTTCTCGTAGTATATCCTTGATAAAATGAGTTAAAACGAAAAAAAAATACTAAAAACATCAGGCGCTAAACCATTCAAACTCTGAAACACAAAAATACCAATCTAAAAATCTCTAATCTGACCTACATTCAAAATCCTAAGTTTCCTAAAAATCCATTCTGTACTTAAAACTCCTGTATCATACTTACCAATTAATCTCACTGCTTTATTTTGCCGAATCTGCACTCGTTTAATATTTAACCTAATCATCAGTCGGGCATTCTGAATTCAGCTCTGCAGGAAGTCCAGAACAGTGATGGGATTACATACCTTTTCTTGGTGAATTAAGCAAAATATTAAGCAAGAAGGTCATGAAAAGCTTTTCTAGCAAATGATATGGGAGAGACTGATATCAGATGGGAAGGCAAAACTCTCATAGACTTAGATTGTGCGGAAGATTTGAGTTTTTGAGATAAAAATGTTATCAAAAAGAATTAATTTTGGGGTTTTGTTTGGACTTCATGCTGATAGAATAGGTAATGCCTATGAAGACTAGGTCTATTCAGTTAGGAGTATATTAGGATGAAGACGAAGAGGTGATGTTGGGTATCGAGGAGATCGACCGAGTGGATCTTAACTTACCTAGGCAGTAGCTATACTAATAAAGATGATAGATGCAGTGAAGATCTAAAAAGTAGAAGTAACTTGATGCAGGATACTTTTTTCAGTTGAACAAGAAGATTTGAACAAGGAAGAACAAGAATATATATATTCGAGCTGAGATTAGGATACTAGATGTAATGGTAACGAATTTGGTCAATTATTGCTCTGGAACATGGGCGTTTTGAAAGGTTGAGGAAGATATGCTGGATATTTCCCAGAGGCACTTAGTTTTAGGCACTTGTTTGAATGACCTTATATCAAGCAATAAAATGCACGAGAAATATCGTTCGACCCCGATTTCTAGGGCTATAATGAAAGAAAGGTCTAGATGATTAGACCACGATTAACGGATGAAGGACGAGAGACTACCGAAAACTGAAAGCTTTTTGTCAATCCATGTGGGACTAAACGAAAAGCACCCAGTCGTCAAATGAAATTGGGAGTTCATATGAATGATTTGAAGAAAATGGGGGCTTTATAAGAGGGAGTAAAGTGAGGGAGCTTGTATAGATGGAAGTGGAGATGGTGCATGCTTAGCTTTGTTGGCCTCAGATAGCCAGTACAGTTTCACAAGTGAAACAAATAGACGCCATCATTTTACGGCCTAAATTCAGAGATTTAAAGCTATTGAGATGTGATATTCGAATTTGTCCATAACCAGGTAAAGAAAGTTAGTGTTAATTATTAATTTACCAAAACTCAATAACAGAGGAGACGGGATCTATGTTTTATTATATTTCTTAAATCTTTAAAATATATTTATTTTGCAAAATTTTTGAATGGGGATATCAAGGTCTAAGCGAATATTCAGTTGAATAACTCTTCGTGCGTCTTCGCATACCAATCTTGGAATGGCTTGATAAAGATGAATTTGTAAAACAGCAGCCTGAAATAATTGGATCAAGTCGTTCAATCAGGTGCTCCTTATAAATTCGTTAACAAAAGCGATGAACACTTTGATTGATGGTTTTACTTGAATTAACATAGTATAACTATCAAGTGCTCCTTGATTGTTATAAAGGAGTCGATAACGGAGTCGGAGTGTGACAAAGGAGTCGTACAATCAGGTGCTCCTTGTAAATTCGGTAACAAAAGCGATGCACACTTCGATTGATGGTTTTATTTGAATTAACATAGTATAACTTATCCATATCAACTTACAACAAGGCAGACAGAGTGGTAAAATTCAATGGGTCTCCTTTATCACAAAAAGGAATCCAACAATAACAAAAAATGCGCCCTTCTCAAAAAGAGAACGAAGAAGAGGGGAGAAGAATAAAGAGGAGAGAGGAGGAGAAGAATAAGGAGTAGGAGTAGAAGAAGAGGGGAGAAGAATAAATACTTTGTTATACTCTGCCTTCTGCGTAATTTTGTCGATAAGCTACTGTGGGGATATAAGAATGTGAAAAGTGGAAACATACAGACAACAAAAATCCAAAATAGATATTTCTCAAGGACAACCATTGCTGAAGTGCTTCAACGGGCGTCTGGCTAATTACTCTTGGAAAGTTACCCGGGCAGTTCCTTCCCCTCGGAAAATTTCCTCTGCTGAAAATCCCCTATCCTGCAGACAAATACCCTCCTCTCCCGGAAGATTGGACACACATGTAAAATTGAGCTGTCTAAGAGAAAGTAAGACAATTAAAAAACAATAAGGAAAAAGAGAGATTTTAAATATTCAATATTTATTTCAATATTTAGGCAGAATATATCGTTCTATCCATCCTAACTCTTCTTGGCTCTTATTGAGAGTTTGACTCTATTCTATCGAAATTAAATTGAAAATAACGTCCCTTGAAAATACTTCAGACACGAAAATTTTTTGATGTGCGCTTACTGGACGATACCCAATAGGCCTACTTTTTTGTGACTTTTTGATTTGCTTAAACTATTGCTTTCTTGTGTGAAATAAGGAGTTCTGTCTTTTGGATTTGCTTGGATCTGACTTGGAGTTCGACTCCATGATATTGAAATTAAATTTAGAAAAGTCCTCTTAAAAGTATTTCGGACAAGAAAACCTTCTGATGTGGGCCTAGTGGACGTGGTCTCGATCCCAAGGGGTGAGCTGGTATCATGTGCTGTAGATGTCGGCCCCAGACCATTCTACACCGTATTTTCTGCCTAAACTTTGGAATTATAGATAGAATTTTCCAAAATCCTTCCTATTCTTCATTCTTTTTATTTAACGTACATTCCATTTGGCTGTTCAATTTTGTATGTGGGGGAATATTCCCGGGGAGAATTATCCATGGGGGGATTTTACAGGGAGGGGAATACGCCTAGGACCGCCTCAATGCGTAAACCTGGAAAAGAATTAATTACCTGCCCTCTTCCGGGGGATGTTTTATCTATCAGAATCGGTGCATTGGCCCTAAAAAGCTATGCTGCAATCCTATCGTTTCCTATTTTGGTATTTCATTTAGCTTAGACTGTTATATCTATCTGACTCCTGTTTATCTTTTTGAAAATCAATAGGCTACTATATTTTTATAAAATATAACTTTGCTTATTCATTATTATTTTTACCCCTCTCCTTCATCCCCGAGGGCCATTGAATCAAGGGTGGATCCAGAACTTTTTTTTTGGGGGGGGGGGGGAGGGGCGAAATAGGTTGATCAGATAAACTTGCGTTAGGAGCAAGTTTAGTTAACGCAAAATTGCGTTAATTAACTAAATTACACTACTTTCGACTACGTTAGAGGGGCGCGCGCCCCCCTCGTGCCCCCCACCCCGGATCTGCCACTGCATTGAATCCTGTGTTGAATGCAGCTAGTGAGCAATCTCTTGATCAAGGATTTTTCTGGTCTGTAGCAGGGCTGAATTTATTATGGCTCTTATGTTATCCGAATTGTAGAGTTAACTAATCAATTATTTTAATTATAAGTGCATATCAAGTCTACACATCAAATGCAACTATGAGAAATAGATATCGGGGTAGGGGCATGGGGGATGGAGTAATTGCCCCCTTCTATTTGTTTACTTTCCTCCATAGAGTTTGAAAAATACCTTTTTTGGTATTCCCATTGTAAAATACCTTTTGTTTGGTAATCTCAGTGAAAAAACAGCAAAACTGCACCTTTAGGTTTTGAAAATGATATTTTGCCCCCCCCCCCTCTTATATTTTTGTGAATGGACGCTCCTGTATTGAGGAATAAGGGCTCTATGACAAACAAGCCTAATAGGAATTCAATCACTAGCTATCCTTTTACGTTCGCGAAAAAAATTCCTTAGCGAAGAGTTCTTGTTTTTTTTTAAACGAACATCTTAGTATTCTATTTACAAATATATATTTGTAATTAGTTTAGATCTCTGGAGTCTGTATGTAGAATAGACTATCAGAATCTTAAGTATTTCACAATCTAAGTGTCGATTCTATTTTGATCTTCCTTACCTTCGGATCAAGAATGAATTATGCATGAAGCTTAAGTTTAAAAAGGAAGAAATTGTGAAATCTATAGCCATAGTGGCCATTGCACTTGCAATATTGTTGTCTATAGTTCAGCCAGGGATGTACGGAGGAATATATTTCTTGGGATGGGGAAAATTCAGGGAACGCCAAGACACATGTCAATTCTATGGAGAATTTGAGAAATTATGGGGGTAAATAGTAAATATCTCTAAATTTTGGGAGTAAGTTCAGCTCACTAAGATCATTGCTAATAATATTTTTAGTTAGAATTTTAACCAGTTAGTTTTAGCACTTGAGTGAAAAGTGATCTTGCTCGAGTTTTTTAGAGAATCTAAATTGTACAGTGGAATTTGTAGATATCATGGCCAGTGGAAAACTGCTGAAAGCCTTAAAAATTAGTCATTTATTTTCTGCTGGTTATTTTAGGACTTTTCTACTCCTTAGTGAACTTTCTTTTTCATTTTTTTGCATTTTTTTCTCTGTTTTCAGTTGAGTACTAGTTTTTCAGAACTCTACAAGTACATGGAAGTAACGCAAATCAGTTTATTTGAGCTGGTTTTGTAGGTATACGTTACATACACTGCGACGTACTGATTTATTGTTCGTTTGTAAGTTTCAACTTCGCTCTTTACTTTCATAAAAAAAAAGAAGTTTAAAAATAAATCAGTCTGTAGTCGAAGCAAGTTTCATATGAGTTTTTTGGTTTTCTTTTGTATTTTGGTTCAGGTGAATTGGTCTGGTTCTCTTCACATCCCCAAATCAACCGTTTTTGCGGGCGATCCTTAGCCAACGGACAATGCCAATTTTAGGCTGAGATACGTATTCGTTAGCGTTGCTTCGCTATTTTGACTTCTGGTAATGGTTGCGTTGGCCGTGGCCCCATGGCCTTGGGCCCATGGCATTGGGTGGTCTAGTTAACTGATTCAATACCCCTGAGAACTTGTCGATCCTTAGTGCTGCAATATCTTTAGATGAACATGTTTTCGGTAAAGCCTTTTTTTAAAATTTAATAGTTTTCATCGAGTGCCATTAATGAACTACTCTCAACGAACAGTCGTAGTATACGATTACTACATGCAAATTACATTTTTCCTGTCTAAGGAAATCAATTAAAGGAACTTCTATAGGCAGCATTGCGCTACCTAAGTAAAAGCGATAAGGCTTAAGTGTATTATTAATCATTTTCCCCAGACCATTTGGACTGGAAGGAATTGCCGTAGAAACATCATTGATAGCCCTAGTGTCCTTTTTAAGAGTCATAAGTCATAGGAGGGAACCAGCCCCCCTTAATTGTCCCCTTTAGTTTGCCTTTTCCCCCTAAAAAAAAACTCGGTCGAAATTTTGAGACAGCCATTTTATTCGAAATAGTTGAAAGGTCCTATAACTATGCCCCCGTGGGTGATATAACGCCCCCCGCCTCCATAGCACTTAAGACAAGGAATCTAAGTTATGCAAGTTGCTAATTGTTTACATGTATATTTGTTGTTGGGAAAAGGGGGTATGCTTGATCCTGTGTTTCCAAAAAGACTAAGGATATTAAGGTTAAACTATGAGAGAATGTTGAGGGGATTTTAAACTAAACACTTTATATACTTGCAGGTTGTCAAATAGGCGTATCAACAATATTTCAGAAACAGCTTAGAGTCTTAAGTTGAATCCTTCGGGGCATGTCGAGTTAACCGAAAAACAATGTGTACTAATGCTACTACGACTACAGCTATTACGGCTGCTACTACTGTGACTACTACTAATAGGACTACTACTATTGCGACTAGTACCGCTACGACTACTAATACAACGATCTCTACTATTGTTTTATTTAAATTACAGCCGTTTATAATCTCTTAAACTCTGTAAATGGAAAAGCAGTGTGGTTTAAAAGATTATTAATAAAGCAGTGATAGTCCTCTATCGGAAAAGTTCTTGACTAAGTTTCAATTACAATATAATTGAAGATCTGGAGTGCTTTACAATTATTCGTTCTATTGAGCATATTCCTACTCTCTGCTCTATGCAGCAATCGTTTTGTCACTTCAGAAATGCTTTTTCTCGCTTGGACATCTATCAAGAAATATATAACAAAAATGCAATTGTATATTTGCACTCTTTCGTTCAAATACACATACTATTTAAGTATGGACTATAAACTTGGACCAATATTTGGCACAAGAGGCTTGTGCAAACTACAGTTAGCACAAAATTTGTAGCATATTTGCACGTTTGAAAGAAACTTTTAACGATTCTTTACAGATTTTTTTAGATAGTTTGAAACTCCGCCAGATATTGTCGTTGATTAACTTTAAAAATATTCCTCTCCTTGGCTCTCTCGGACAGGGGCTTTTTCAATACTACTGGGCGGCCAAAAATGTGTCACAGTTGACGTTACTATTTTTTTTTCAGATTCTAGTAGTGCAAACAATTTCGGAAGTTGGTATAATATTACCAGTAATCTGGTTAATATTGTACCCAAAGTCACCTGAGAAAGCATCAAACCTTTCTCAGGAAAACGAGCAAAAAGGTCTAAGTTATGTAGACTTTAAGTTTACGTTTGTCTAAAAGATTAGAACAAAGAGTATGGGTAACTCACACGAGTGGGAGCTGGCGCTTTGTTGACAAGAAAAAACTCAAAGCCGTATATGGGGGAAGGGGCTGCCCGTTTCTCGCCCTTCGCTCTTTTCGCTAAAGTCTTAGTTCTTTAGAAATACTTCTCGTTCAAATTCAACAGCCCTTGTGTTTAAACAGTCTTTTCTAAAGAACTGTGACTATAAATCAAACTTTAGCATAAGGAGCGAGTTTTAGGAAGGGGCACCCCCCTCATTATATCTGTTTGTTTTAACTTTTAATTTTGCCCCTTACTTTCGGTCGAAAAAACTGTTTTTTTTTTGTTTAATTTCTGACTGTTTTCAAATCATGCCAGGAAATTCCCCTCCACGTATAAAATTTTTGCTGGAAAATTCCCCTGAAAACTTTCCTTCCCAAGGAATTTTTTCTGTGGAAAATCCCCCCTGTAGAAAATTCCTCCTCCCTCCCTAAAAAATAGTCAGTATATTTTCCAATAGCAAATACTATAAGTGAACAATAGGCAAATTGCGTAGTTTAAGACCTTTTCCCAAGGGTCTACGAGGGTCATCCTCCGAAGTTTCTACGAGGCGGAGGTGGGGACGAGGAAAGCTGGGCATGAGGCGGAGGTGGGGATGAGGAAAAGGAAGTCCCCCTTCTATACGGAATGAATTCTGCTCATTTTGGGCTTTAATATTACTATTTACTTTCATAATAACAGGGTAGAATAGAAATCAAGAGGGATTAAATATCAAATTCTGCCTCCCACTCTCCCTCGCCCCTTCCTTAGAACTAATTCTGTATTTTCCTGAAGGCTCAACGAGGGGTGGAAATGTTTGTCCGACTTGATAAATGTAATAAAAATACATAAACACATTTTTCTGGGAAAAAATTTCGATAAAAATCTTGGATACAGCCTCAGGAGGAAGAGCGTTCATGGCTAAACTTGGTTAAGTGAGATTCAGTGAGGTTAATTGTACATGCTGTATTTTAAAATGTTCCTTCAATTTGAATTTATTGTTTTATTTTATCATGCTGTTTTAATGTTGCAATTATTCTATTCTATTATTTTTTATTATTTAATAATATTTTTATTACATTTAATTATTTTATATCAATTTTAAACTGATTTTGTCTGCCAGATATAATTGTCGAATACAGATTCAAAGTATTCAGAAGCCTATTTATTTTATATTTCGCTTTCTCTGAAATAGAAGTCAAAAGTGTGTCATTCCTTTTCACAATATGTAGTGAATATAAAAACACATGTTCAGCGTACTAACCCCATTACGTAATTTGCGTAATTTACACAAATTGCGGAATTTACAACTTTTTTCCCCAGGGACAATGAGAATTATGTCGTCTCAAAGGAATAGTTACTGCACCTTTTAACTATGTTGAGTCAAATGGATGTCTAAAAAATTTTGATCTGATGTCTTGTGGAGGAAAGGGGGTGTTGGAGGGCGGCTGGTTGCCCTCCAATCGTTTTGATCACTAGAAAACGGCACTAGAGCTTTGAATTTCCGTTCGAATGTACCCTTTAACGATCTTCTAGGACCTTTGGTTCAATTTTATCAATCCTGGAAAAAAATAGCTATACTATAGGGTTCCCTGATATGCTGAATTGCAACTTTTAATTGCACTGAATTGCACCCTGAATTCCCTGAATGCACCTTTTAACAATGCTGAATCAAATGGCTATCTACAGCTGGAGGGCGGCTGGTGGCCCTCCAATGTTTTTGATCACTAGAAAACGGCACCAGAGCTTTGAATTTCCGTTCGGATGTACCCTTTAACGATTTTCTAGGACCTTTGGTTCAATTTTGTCAATACTGGAAAAAAAATAGCTGTACTATAGGGTTCCCTGATATGCTGAGTCTGATGGTATAATTTTCATTAAGATCGCTTGACTTTTTGGGGGTCTTTCCCCCCTTTCGAAAACCAGGTAGATTTTCCCTGGCACGTAGCTCTTGATGGGTAACGTTAAACTTAATGAATTTTTATATTTGGATACCGCATACAAAGCAGATTCTTTTATGTATTTAATGTTGTCCAAATTCTGTTGTTTTTTAGTTTTGATTACTATTGGGCTGAGTCGCTCCTTACTTACGGTTCGGTACTACGAACTATTTGATAACAAACAATATATGCACAAAAGGATTGAGAAGAAAAAGAAAGAGGGATACGTTGAAATAGGATTTTTCAGATCTAGAATGGACTTTATTTTAGAGTTGGATCCCCTTACCTTGGTAAAATTTCATCGTTTCCCTCTCTCAGTAATCAGGGCTGCGTCCACTTAGCCAACAAAATTGTTTAAGGATACTTGGTGATTTTACTGCTTCCAGTATCTCCGAATTTTTCCTATGGTTTCCTTGAATTTCTATAAAGAACAACCAGATTCTCTGAAATTGGTGAATTGGGCTCTTTGATAATTTACGATAACGAAAATTAACGATTAGCATTTCGTGTTGGTTTTCGAGTATTGCGAACGCTAATTATCTGGAATATTTCTTAGAACCCAATCTGCATTTGGGGAATTTTGGGGATTGTGGAAACGCTGAGTGATTTTGCCCCTTTTATAGGTTGCAAGCATGTGAAAGGCATTCTTCTTTTTGGGCCCCCTGGCACGGGTAAAACTTTGATGGCTCGGCAGATTGGAAAAATGTTGAATGCTCGTGAACCAAAGATCGTTAATGGGCCTCAAATTCTTGACAAATATGTTGGTGAATCTGAAGCCAATATTCGAAGACTTTTCGCTGATGCAGAGGAAGAACAAAGGACGGTAAGTTTTTTTAACATTCCCCTTCTTAGGAAAGATTGGAGCCATGTCTACTGACTCGGATTTCCGCTAACTGATGTAATAAAGAGATATCGGTGAAGGGATATCCGTTTAAACTGAAAGTCTTCTCACTAGATAGGCTATTTTTGAAGGCATATATGCAACTTCATACACGAAATTCTAAGACGTAACTTTGTTATGTAAAACTTCTATGGATATGTATAATGTTTCTTTATAAAAGTGCGTTTTTTTCTATAAAGCAATTAAAGGGCACAAATTGTTGCCGGTTAATTTTTCTTTTTTGGATTTGAGATTCTTTATTACAACTGCTAACAACTCACTACAGCACCGAGCCTTATGCCTTTCGTCTGGCCAATATTGATGGCTAAAAAACAAAATCTTTAGCAGTCTGCATCCTCCATCGGTAAAAAGTGGCCTAGTTATTTTAACCTTATTGTTTGATGTAGTGCCAACTGGTACCTAAAACTACCCTCAAAGAACTCCTTTGGAAAACATTTAATTTGTTTCTCAGACTTTTGAAGCGCCTACGTTTCAGAGTATGAAACGTTGAACGTTAGTAGTATGAACGTTATTAGGGTAATGAGAGTACTTAACCGCTGTCATTACCACGGCTTCCAGTTATCTAATCTTAGTTTGCAAAGTGATCTGTTTTTGCTTCCAAAAATGTTTCAAGTACTAAAAAACCACCTTGCGCCTTGACTATTCTGCTTTTTAGATTTTGCTGCATCCACCGTATTTACTAATATAATGCCATGTAGGTAAGTGAAGCTATCGATTTGATCGATTTTTTTTACCTGAGGTAATTGCTTATCTTCCCCCTGATATATTCCTAATCTAAGCAACTTAGTCTTCTTAACACTAATTCTCATACCTTTTCTTGCACCGTGAACTCTCAACACCTTCAAAGTTATTTAGCTCTAATGCTTTCATCTAAGAAGCTCAAATCATAGAGTGTTACCTTCCCATTTAATACCATGTTATTCCATTGCCTTAGCTACATTCCTTAGTGCTAAGCCCATCTAAATAATCCTTATGAAGGAGGATAGGATACAGCCGTGCATAACTCCTGATTCTACATTAAACCAACTACTAATATCACTTGCTACCCTAGCCGCATTGATATTATTATCGTGCGTAGAACTATTCCCTTTCCTGTATTTGTATTATATACCACACAAGAGTAGAGCCTTCACGAAAGATCTTCTATCAGCTAAATTTCTTCTCAATTATTCTTCTAAACGTGAAAATTGTGGTCGGTACATCCTCTTCCCTTCTTAAAACTACACTGTTCTTCTCTTAAAAATTTTGTCTACGGTATCTCTTAGTCTAATAAGTATCATCACGCTAAGTAATTAGCTTCTTACAAGATCCAAGTTGATGCCTCTGTAATTACCCCACTCACTCTATCACCTTTCCCATACAAAGGTTGTATTGAAAATTTTCCTAAAACAACTAGGTGCTTCCTCTTTTTCAAAAACCATCGTCATAATCTTCAGCAATTTATCTCTAACTTCGCAGTCACCATTTTTCTAAAACTCGTTTACCTAAGGCCTTGTTATATATCAAATATTTTAGTAACTTTTTGTTCTAACTCCTCCTTACAAAATAAATCTTCCTTCAATCGAAAATTATGAAAAATGTTTCGTTTTTTTCTATATCATTTTCTGCAACTGCATCACGAATTAAAACATTTTCAACATGTTTTTCCCTTCTGTCTTTAGCACTGTCCTGATATCTAATTCTGGCTCTGTTCCTATCTTTAACTGGGACAGTCCGGACTGACAAGTTCTATTCAATTTCTTAAATTGCTAAAATAGTGTTTTTCTGCCATGCCGTCTGGCTGCATCTCCTTTATCTTTAGCCATTTTACCTACGGCCTCCATTTCACATCTTATTAATTCACACTATAGCGCCTTCTCTACTTATATTGCTTTCATCTTACTTCTGTAAGACCTAGCGCTCAAAAACTTCTTATACTAACCCCTTCTCTCTTACCAAGATTAAAGCGTTTTCGCTAATATTCTTAGATGAGTGTGATGCTTTCCTCTCTGAGACATATTCTGCTACTTTGCACCTTTTTATTTCTAGTTATTCCATCCATCTTCCACATTATCAGATTTTAAACTCTCCGATTTTATATCCAACTTTTCTTAAAAAGTTTCTCTTAAATTACTAGCCTAGAGTCTATCAATGCGATGCTTAACTGGAAGGTTGATAACCTTCCTAAATTTTAGCTTTAACTAAAGTCTGTACATTGCAAGATGGTGATTTTTTAACTTTTAACATTAATAAAGGTACTCCTGTATACCCTAATGTCCTGTACCGATCCTGTCAATCTTGTATCTTATTTAAAATAATATAATCAATAAGGTTATAGCAGTCTTTTATTGTTGCTGTTTTTCTTCCCAGTACCAAATTTGTAAGCTAGGATACCTTCTATTCCTACTTGTACTTAGCTTGGCATTAAAGTCCCCTAGTAAAAATACCTAATTTCTACCTAGCATCTTGTCTAATGTTTCTTGTAATTGTAAGTAAAATTAATCTGACTGACTGATGAATCCATCAGTCGGTTCTACTGGGGCATGTAGCACTGTGACTGATACCTTGCACCTTTCGGTCATAGAGTGAGCAGCTGAAATCCTTTTATCACTAGCTTCCGAACCATAACAAAATTTATAAGCTTCTTTATTCATCATAATCCTTACTCCTTGTCTATGCACTCAATCTTTCCTACCTGAATGAATATATTCTCCATCATCTAATTTTGTGTTTCTTAACCCTGAGAGACTAGTTTCTGAAACTCCTAACAGGTCTAGTTCAGAAATCCTAATTCACCAGGCAAAATATCAATGTAATAGTTGTCTTTCAATGTCGTAGTTCCCTGTCGTAATTTTTATTTTGTTAAATCTAATAAATTTATATGACCTTAAGAAAGCAATGGGTCCCACTAGGGCTGGCCAGGGACCGATAGGTTCTTCTGAAGTCATACAAAGGGCTTAAGCTGGCTTAGAACTAGGTTCTTCTGAAGTCATACAAAGGGCTTAAGCTGGCTTAGAACCGGACAACAGGAAGCCACAGAGGCGTTTAGCTGCATGGAGGCTTTGTCCAATCCTGGGTCCATCTTGTTTACTACATGATTTTCTACCCTTGGCGATGTTCTCTTGTCAGTAAGATTGAACATCCTGAAGCAGCAATATCAAGCCTATTACCTTCGACTCGGTATATATTATGCCTGCAAATATTTTATTATGCCACAATTGGAAGGCAACACATCATAAACACAGTAGCCAGGAAAAGGTTGTCTAACCCCACTCCCCTAAAAAAAAACAAAAAAAAACGAACAAAACCCAGAAGAATTATTCATTAATCAGAATTGAATGCAATGCTTGTCGTTTAATGGGGTATAATTCCCTCAAGGAACGTCACTCCTCAAGGCCACCTAGGAGCGATGTTCAGTCGCGGTTCTGGTTAGAGAAGATCGTGAAAGATCAAACGCGGCGTCACTGTGAGGCTAGGCAAGCAAGGCTCCTTCCTAAGGTAGGGACAGAGAAAGGTAGGGACTATGGCAAAGTGGAGACCCCAGACAATCTAACAACACCGAAACAGCTCTAGTCTTTTATACCCAGTGTATGCGTGTCAAGGCATTTTCAGAGGTTATGTAAAATTAAGTGAGATGGTCATGGAAATACTTCCTGAGAAAAAACTGTAAAACAGAAATGAAAGAATAATTCTGTTCATTTTGTTATTATAAAATCGTTTCAAACTTTAATATAAAAAAAGTATTAAAAAAATGAATTAAGGACAGGATTAAAATTTTCTGTAGGAAGGTATTGGAAACGGTTAACAATTTCATTATAAAAAAAAATCCACAAACTACAAGGAAGGTACGGGCTCCAATGCCTCCTCCAGTCAGTTGACGCTACAGCACAAATCAAGATCAGAGATTTCTAGTTGATGCGTTAAAGTATAAAATCACAGAGAAGTCGCTAAGTCTCAAACCGTGTTCTGTATACTTGGCTGGAATACTAATTTGAAATCATTAGCTTGTACAAACAAATATTTTTCAAATGAATCAAAAGCTAAGAGGTTCTAGATGAATTAGATGCATATTACGTATATCCTGCTCCAATCTAAATGTGTGTCTCAGACTTTTCTCAGGAACAAGTTAGAAAGTGGAAAAGACTCGTGTACTTAAACGTCATCCAGTTGTCGTATTTACAGAGGCGTATTTGCTTCGTAGAAGGTATGAGAATGATTTCTTATATTAGCCAAAGGGGCTTATTCGTCAAAATAGCATCCAAAATGTTCCAGGTGACACTGTGAAAACTTAAAAGAACTACTGAAAGTCAGGATTTGAAGCCAGTCCTGAAGGCCTGGCACGCATTGCTGCATTTGAACAGGTTTATTTACCTCGTAGAACGTAGGGGGAGTCATTTTTTCCAAATTTTTCCCAATCCCAATACAAAATGTCGAGCTTAGGCCTCTTTCTGACTACGTGCTGTGCTGGAAGTTTAGTGGTTGGAATAGTATATAAAGGGTGGCACATGGCACCATAAATAATTGAAAAACCGCGAGATTCTAGTATTTACATAGGTGTATTTGTCATAGAGCACAAGGGAGTCTCTCCTTTATAGTACCTTTAGCTTCCAAGATGGCCTAATACAAATATATGAATGAAATTCCAGAGTAAAGTTCTATTATTCGAATGTAGACTATATCCTGTAATCTGTACTCTTTTTTCTTATTTACACCTTGTGGCAAAAAGCTGATCTCGAAAAAAGCTTTAATTTGTGTCCGCTCTACTAAGAAAAAATGGAAGCGCAAGATTCAGCGAGAGACCGTATAGAGTTAGCATGATGCACATACTATGTCAG
>JAQQPU010020595.1:0-15365 GCA_029168905.1 Artemia sp. Kazakhstan ARC1039
CTGTTTGGTACAGGGGCCCCATAGAATCGCTACGAGCTAGTCTACTACTGGAATTGCTGTGAGAAGGCATTTACAATGCGTTCTGTTTTGGGACATCACACCCCACCTCCTTGGGGTAGAAAAATAAGCACAAACTTATTAGGTAGATTCGTTAAGACTGCTGCTTTGGTTCATTCCCTTTAAGATTTTTTTTTTCTCACCCCCTATAAAATTTTATATTACAGTTATCCTATTTATTATTTTTCGTTTATATTATCCACATTTTATCTGCTTATATTTTTGTACCTGGATGTATGCGACAGGTTATAACGTAAAATCGCAATATTTATTATAATTGTGGTGTACATATATTTCAATTGATGTATGGCAAAGCATAGTTGCATTATTTTGATTCCCGTTTTTCAGGGCAGAGAGTTGCTGCAAGTGAATAACCCCCAATCAATAGCAAGATAAGTGATTCATGATCAATTTCAGTGAATATTGCCTTAAGTGACACCCAAGCAAGCTGGTGATTACAGAATATACAGAAAAATCGAGTGATAGGAACGCATATGACCTACTGGTCAAATGCTTCAAACCCCAAACAACAACAACAAAGATTTAGTCTCTCTCAGTACGAACATCATTTTAAATTCTCTATAAACCATATTTGTAAAAAAAAAATCTTTCATAACCATTTTAGGAGAGGAAGGAAGTTGGGCTAAAAAAAACTAAAAAAACTAAAGAAGGCTAAAAAGCACCACAGCTGTTGGCTAATTTTGGCCCTTAAAACATACAAATGAGACGCTTAGACGATTCTTAGAGAATTTTCACTACCCTCCCATTTTTGTCTGGTGTGACGTTCAAAATCTATAACTTTTATTGTGATGTCCGATGTTAAATTACCTTTACCTTATAATTCATCCCGTCAAAATATGGAAAACAGACAATTTTTAGGCATTTATTTTTTTAAATTGGGGAAAAGAGTTTTCAGATAAATCATAGGGGCATGTTCCCCTTCCCTCTGTTTCCCCATAAAACGAGTCACGGGAGGTAATTATTTCATTTTTTCCTTACTCTATTTTAGAGTTTTTATATATAAAGTTTCTATAGTTATAGTTTTAAATTTTATAGATTTTCTACAGTCTTAACCTACCCTTAACTTCTTTACTGTTCACAAGATGAAAGAGCATTAAGATTTTGTAATTAACTCCAGATCAAAGTGTTTTAAACGTCACAACCACTTGGTTTATCCAGTCAATTATAGAGAGAGTTCAATACACTGCAACAGAAACTGTCACATAACAAAGGCAGTTCATAGAGTAAAAGACACTCCTGGGGCAGACATTAAGTACACAGGCTATGTTCTCATGGATATTCCTTAGAAAATGTGAATTATTTTCCCTAAATGACTAAACCAAATTATATCCTTCGAATTACGAATCAGATTGTTGAATTCTCACAAGAACCATCAACACTAATTAATTTGTTTTAATGTTTGAGTAAGACGGGATGTAGGGGGGGGGGCATAATATATTTTTCAAGACCTAAGGAGTTTACTTTTCAAAGAAAATACCAAAAACAAGTATTTTCAGAAGGGGGAGAAAAAATCCAGAGGTAAAAATGTCCCCTGCCCCACCCCCTAATTGACACCACTGATTATACAGATTTTTTATGCTAACAGAATAGATCATTAGGTTAGGGACTTTGCGTATTACCCATGGTATTCATCAACGCTGACTGATGAATTGTGTGAGTGACTAGTGTTTGTTTTATACTTTAATAAAGACCATTGTTTTTTGTTGTTTTTTTATCTTTTTTTTTTAATTGCATTAACTAATTTAGCTTCTGAATGGCAAAGCATATACATAGGAATAAGGCAGTCGATCCTTTACTGACTGGCCCCATTTTACTGACCCCTACCTGAATATTTTTCTTTAGTTTCAGAGTTTAAACATTGCACTTCAGACACGATGGGTACATTTCTGAGTGGCACCTATTTAAAAAAATCCCTCAAATGCAAGACAGAAATAAACTTCCAAAATTTGTCCCAGTTTTTGGCTGTTTTTTAATTGGCTAATTTTTGGCACATTGATGATCCCTCCTTTATCATATTATTAAATAAAAAAAACAAGTTTAAAAAAAACAAGTATGTTAACATTGGGTAAAGTTCATAACTTTCAGCCCTCCCTCTGGGGACTTTGGGGGATTCAGTCATTGTAAAAGACATAGTTATCATATTTTCGACCATACTGAACAAAATGGCTATCTCAAAATTTTGATTGGGTGACTTTGGTTCAAAAATGAGCGTGGGAGGGGGCCTAGTTGCCCTCCTTTTTTGGTCACTTAAAAAGAGCACTAGAACTTTTAATTTTTGTTCAAATGAGCCCTCCCACGATATTCTTGGACCACTGGGTCGATACAATCACCTCTGGAAAAAACAACAACAAATATACACACATCCATGATCTTTCTTCTGGCAAAAAATGCAAAATTCCACATTTTTGTAGATATGAGCTTGAAACCTCTACAGTAGAGTTCTCTGATACGCCGAATATGATGGTTTGATTTTCATTAAGGTTCTATAACTTTTAGGGGGTCTTTCCCCCTTTTTTGGAAAATCAGTCAAATTTTCTCAGGCGCGTAACTTTTGGTGGTTAGGACTAAACTTGATAAAACTTATATATTTAAAATCAGCATTAAAATCTGATTCTTTTGATGTATCTATTGGTATCCAAAACCCGTTTTCTAGAGTTTCGGTTACCATTGAGCCGGGTCGCTCCTTACTTATAGTTCATTACCACGAGCTGTTTGAAATAAAAAAATAAGTTTTTTTAACTTAAAACGAACAGAAATTATTTCGTATATGAAAGGGGCGGTCCCCTCCTCAGCGCCTCGCTCTTTGCGCTAAAGTTTTTTATTGTTCTAAAAAATAAAGTTATGAGGCAGAGTCAAACTTTAACGTAAAGAGCGAGGCGCTGAGGAGGGGACCGCCCCTTTCATATATGGAATAATTTCTGTTCGTTTTAAGTTTCAATGTCGCTCCTTACTTTCAGTTGAAAATATTTTTTTTTTATTTCATTTCTGGACGTTTTTGAATTAATGCAGCTTTGATTTTGGCTCACTGCACTTGAATAATTAAAACGAAATTTGCATATTAATTTTACTTTTTTGGCTAAATGGCTTTCTCGAAATTTTGTTCTGACGTAACTTACGAATTAACTTACGTAACGAAATTCTTTATTCGTATGTTTTTATGACGTATATTAGGGAGTTTGCCCCCCTAGTCTATTCCTCACTCTTTACGCTAAAGTTCGAATTTTGTTCGAATCACAAACCCCCTGAATCACAAAGGCCGGTTAATTAGAATAGATAGCTCTTATGAAAGCACTAAAAAAAACTTTAGCGTATAGAGTGAGGTATTGACTATTGGGCGAACCAACTCATATACGTAATAATTTCTGTTCGTTTTAAGTTTTAATGTTGCTCCTTACTTTCAGATGAAAAAACTTGTTTGTTTTTTTAATTTCTTTTTGTTTTTTGAATAATGCTGGGAAATCCGGCACCCCAATGATAGAAATGTCCCTTCCCCCAAGGAAACATCCTCCCCTGTAACCCCCTCCCCTTCCCACCAGAAAAAATCCCTCCTGAAACCGTCTGTATACTTCCCATTTACCAATAATATATGTAAACAATGGGCAAAGTTCATAACTTGCAGCCCTTCCCCCTGGAACTGTGGGGCATTAAGTTAACCCCAAAGACATAATTATTAGATTTTCGGCTATGCTGAACATAACTGCTACCTCAAAATTTGTATTGTGTGACTTTGGGATAAAAATGAGCGTGGGAGGGGGCCAAGTTGCCCTCCAATTTTTTTGGTCACTTATAAACGGCACTTGAACTTTTAATTTCCGTTCGAATGAGCCCTCTCACAATATTCTAGGACTATTGGCGATCACCCCTGAAAAAAAAAATGAATAAAAATAAAAATTAAACACACATCCATGATCTTTCTTCTGGCAAAAAATACAAAATTCCACATTTCTGCAGATAGAAGCTTAAAACTTCTATAGTATGGTTCTCTGGTATTCTGAATCTGATGGTGTGATTTTCAGTAAAGTTCTATGACTTTTAGGGCTTGTTTCCCCCTTTTTGTCGAAAATAAGGCAAATTTTCTCAGGTGAGTAACTTTTGATGGGTAATATTAAACTTGATAAAACTTATATATTTGAAATCAGCATAAAAACCTGATTCTTTTGATGTATCTATTGGTATCAAAACTCCGTTTTTTAGAGTTTTGGTTACTATTGAGCCGGGTCACTCCTTACAGTTTGTTCCCACGAACTGTTTGATTGGACTACTTTTTTATATAGCAATACTACAGAGCAATATTACATAAAACATGAAAGCAATGTTTATGTCAAAATGTAAGTTTTTCAAATCTCCAGTGTGCCAACTTTGCAATAACACTTACTTTTCTAATTTTAATAGACCTTACTCCAAGTTATCTTTACTTAAAGTCAAAAACATATTTCACCAAATTTTAACCAACTATATTTTACCAACTATAACCTGCTATTTTACCTAAAATTTCTCCTTTTTAAAAGAACTTACTTTTACAGTATCTGCAGTACTACTAGTAGTGGCATCACTGGCAGCTAGATATTTACTCCTTAAAAGACTTGTAGTCAGCAGATTCTCAAGCTCCAACTGAATGTAGTGAAGCTCCTCGGGTGTCACAATCTCATCTACTGACCTTGAAGCAACTAGAAGAGGAATTTGCCATTAGGCACCAGTTCAAAAACAGACTTTATTAATCTATTTGATGGGTGCACATGTTACAACAACAACAAAAAAACTGAGAAATAGGGACAGTTCCCAAAAACCCCACTATATTATCAAAGAACCAGAATCTGATTGAACTGATTTGACAGGTTGGAAGCAGATCAATAACCAAAACCGAAAATGGGCGCCTTTTCTACTAAAACTTATCTGTGAAAAATGGATCAATTATATTACTTGGGGTTACTCAAACTGTGGGGTGATTTAAACCCCAGAGGCATACTTATTCAGCTTTTTGACGTGTCTGAACAAAATGACTACAGCATCTAAAAATTCGAATAACATCGTAGGAGTCATAGGGGACCGGGTAGAATAAAAGGGCAGGGAAGGAGGCTGGTTACCCTCCAATCACTTTTGGCCCTTGAAAGGACACCAGAACTTTTAGTTTCTGATCAAATATGCCCGACCCCAATTTCCAACAACCCTCCCTTCCATAGAAGTTACTGGCCCTTTTTGGGTCCTGTTTCAGGGAAACCAATATTATTAACTTTTTTATATTTCCTTCTGAATTGAGGTCTTCTTAGCCAAAGGAATCAAGGATATAAGTTTCAATACAGTGAAGGAAATATTTTTGGGACTCATTTTTCTTGGGGGGGGGGAGGAGAATGTGCCCTGGAACTTTTTTCACATGAGGTTCCTCTGCCCCAAGGACTTACAGCTGCAATTTCCAAACTGATAAAGAACGAACAGTTCTTTGGTTCATTTCTAGACCTCCTTATTTCACAAAAATCTGTGATCTTTTGACCCAGAGAACAATCCATAAGGACCTTAACGTCATTGCATACCCAACATCAAAGAAGCCCACTTTTTCCATTATAAAAACCTATGCATAAATAATTGGCAATTTGCATTATTTCTGCTTGTCCTGGGGGTCATGCTGTCCCTAGAGGTATATTTATTGAACTTTTGACTATTTTGACGAAAATATATATCTTAAAATTTTGATTGGAGGTCTTGGCGGGTTGCTGTTGAACAACCTCAGCTTAGGTCAGAGAATGTACTGCTGGTTACACCAAATTTGGGTCAATATCTTGAAAAATACATTTGCCTGGTTCATTTTGAGATTGAATTCTTTGCAGCAGGAGCTGGTGTTGTGGATGGTGCTCCCTAAGTAATTGAACTCCACGACTCTCTCAATGGTCTAGGTTTCATAGTGTAGTTGGAGTGGAAATCCGGAGTTGGCCATACTTTCCGTTTCGTTGGCATTGATTTCGAGGACGAAAGGTTCGGCAGCGTCTCTGACTTGGTTGAGTTATTGCTGAAGCTTTTCCTTGCACGTCTTTTGGAAACTGATAGCACCTGCAAAGTCACCATCTCCAAGTTTCTTATTTTCTAACTGAATTACATGGCAGCCACAGTTCCGAAAAACATAGTCGACAATGAGGACGAATAACAGCGGTGACATCGCACAACCTTGTTTCACTCCTTTCATGATGTGGAAGTAATGGGTGCTACCGTCACTTATCTTCACACAATATTGTGTGTCTTTGTATAAGGCTTCGATGATTAGGACGTGCTTATCGGGGATCCCATAGTATTGGAGGACTCTCCAAAGTGTTTAGCAATCTACGAGTCGAAATCTTTCTCAAAGTCTAGGAAGACCAAGTACAGCTTGTTTTAACATTCATTACTTCTTCTAAGAGCATTCTCAAGGGAATTTGGATTTACCACAGCTTTGTGGATTCTACTAAGGAGGATAGTCACTAATAGTACTCTCCTAGACTTTTCAGTGTTAAATTGAAGACCAGATTTTAATTATTCTACTTGCAGTTTTTGGAAAGTTTCAGGAATTTTGTTCAAAGTTTGGCTGATGTTAAAAATGTCATCAGCATAAGAGAATAAGAAGATATTGAGGCAAGAAAGAATGCAAGACATCTCACACTGGTCCTGAGCTTCAAGGACATAGTTATTGAAGTAACAAGGTGAGGCAATGGCACCTTGCCTGGCTCCTCTCTAATTATATCCAATGGCCTTGCCATTTCGTCTTGCTTAAGAGGGATTTTAGGATGAATTCGTAGCTTAGCATACACATTCCTTTGAAATCTGATGAAAGCTGGATTTACTCCACTTTTAACAGCTCTTAAAAGCGTAAGGGGGTGGATCAGGGAGCCAGAGGCATGGTGAATATCATGACTTGCCAAGGCGAGTGAACTACCTGTATACAAAGCATCAAGCAGAGCATTAGCAACAACTACAAGGGAATCTGTACATCCAATGCCATGTTGAAAGCCAAATTGATGTGGATGCATGTAACATTTTTCTTTAAGCTCTTTTATGAACAGTAGTTCATATGAAAAATCTTAAGCCAAACTGGCCAGCCATAACAAAAACCAATTGAGAGAAAAACCTCAATGAAAAAAAAACGACAAATGAGACTGTAGCCAGTGGAGAGAAAAGACGAAAAATGTGAAACAACGCAGATATTTTGCCTGTATCAAAACAAGGCGTCTTCAGAATGAGAGAAAAACAAGAAGAACAAGATAAAAAACCAAGCTAAAAACAAATAAAACCACCACCGAAAAAAAATATACAATTGGCGCGAACTAATATACATAGGGAAAAGATGCTATTAGAGTTACTTCAGTGAGAAAACCATACCAACTGAGGTAAAATTAAAAAAAAACTAGAAATTATGTTAATTATTCTGTTATGAAATAATCCTCTTGTTGGCTATTACTGAAGCAAATCGTTTTGGGCTAGTAGGTAAAATAGTCCCCTGGTGATTATTTAAGATCTTAATTCCCTTATTGACTGTTGATTCACTTTTTAGAAAATTATCATAAATTGAGTCAATATTTAAATTACCTGTGTCCCCATTTATTGAAAGGTTAGCAAACATATGTTTCTTAATTTCTATGGTTTCTCTCGCCCATTGAGTATATCCCTTATCATTTGAAATAGCTAAGGCCTCATCAATTGTACAATGTGACCTGGTTAAGATCAAATATATTCTGCTAAGGCTGAAACAAAAATTTCTGGAGGCTTGCTTAATTGTAGGGTTTTTTCTATTGAGTTTTGATGTTCAATAAATCTTTCAACAAATGAACTTCCTACCAATGTGATTCCTATCAATATAGAACT
Organism: Artemia sp. Kazakhstan ARC1039; assembly: GCA_029168905.1. Classification (NCBI taxonomy): domain Eukaryota; kingdom Metazoa; phylum Arthropoda; class Branchiopoda; order Anostraca; family Artemiidae; genus Artemia; species Artemia sp. Kazakhstan ARC1039. The sequence continues at coordinate 7,903 of JAQQPU010020595.1, forward strand.
TCCCACGAGAACAAGGAATCTTATACACCCCCCTTGCTAAATTTTCCTGAGTTAAATCCTTACCAGAACTAAAGAAACTACCCATTGGCCTCAACAATTGGAAATATGTATTGATGTTAAATTTACGCAAAATCTGTGAAAGCTTCTCACTCAACCCAGGTACATATGACAATGAAATGAAAATTTTAGATACTTTTGAATCTGAAGACTGAGAAACCCAATAACCCTACTATCATGTTTAACACGTCTATTTTCGATTATTTTGTCAATGAACTTGATTGGGTAATCATTACAAAACAAAATATCCCTCAAATATAACAATTCCAAATCCAGAAATTTCTGGGAACAAAATCCAAAGGCTCTATCCACTAGTGAAATCACAACCACCATTTCACCAACATAGGGTGGCACAAATGAAAATTCAAATACCTATCATTGTGCATAGGATTTCTATAAATCGAGAAAAGTAAGTGGAGATCCCTTTTAATTAATAAAACATCCAAAAAAGGCAATTTGTTATTTTCCTCAAACTTAACTGTTAATTTAATATTATTATCAAAACTATTTAAATGCTTACAAAATAGGTCTAAGGAGTCCAACCCTTGTTCCCAAATACAAACCACATCATCCATGAACCTACCCCAGAAGTAAGGGGAGATTCTAAAACAGTGTATAGCAGAGGTTTCAATAGAATTTATGAAAATATTTGCCAATAAAGGGGAGAGAGAAGCCCCCATGGGTAACCCAAAAACCTGAAGACGTGCTCAACACGCCTTATTTTCATACAGGCGAAATATCCGCGTTGTTTTAGATTTTTTGTCTTTTTTCTCGACTGGCCGCAGTCTCGTTTGTTGTCTTTTTCATTGAGATTTTTCTCTCTATTGGTTTTTAGTAGTTCATATAGCTTGCACATTGATATGTAGAGCATGAAGTCCTCCATGCTCTACATACTTGTGACAGCTGTGAAAGCTGACATCACTTGTGTGGCTTAAGGCACATAATAGCATCAGCCAAAGATGTCACAGATACTGTAAAATCAGTCAGGGAATGCATACAAAAATTGGTCAAGCTCTTCAGCATATTTGTGTTCAAGTTGGGGGTCTGGTGGAGAGAATTTGGCCTCATAGAAAGAATACCACTCAGATAGAGGAACATCAAAAGAAGAAAGGAAGGTTTTGGGGATCCTTGGACAGAGTGTTGCCCAAAGGAAATGAGGGTTATTTTTTTATTTTTTGTGCTGAATGATCTGTGATTTTCTTGCAGTGGTTCAGAAGTTCCTTGGCAACCATTTTCTTTTTTGCAATACAGATAAAATTAACTGGACCAGACTGTGGTCAGTTGCATTTGGTCAACAGATGTAGCCAAAAATTTACCGAATCACAAGATTTGGAGAGACTTTGGTTTTCATGCCACTTGGGAACTGTTTCTTGGGAATGCTTCAATAGAATAGCACAAGATTCTGCAAATTGTAAAGCATGGCATATCTCTGCACAGTAAATATCAAAGAAGATGTGTTTTTCATCAGTGGGCAGCTTTGAGTGCTTGATTAGCAGGACAAATCGTACCTTAATCTTGGAAAGGACTGTAGAAACACTATCCCATTACAGTTCTGGGTTGATTAATGCCCAATTATGTATATAGTATGGATTTGGTGTTTTTGGGTGACGAGTAGTTATCTGGGGAGTTTTATTTGGTGAGAAAGAAAACAATACAGGCAGGTGATCAGATATTGAAGAATCACAAAGAATCTTTGGTTGAGAGACAACTAAGGACAGAGAAGTGACAACATGGTCTATGTTGGATACAGACAAGGAATTGTAAATGTATGTGAAATCTTGGTCTTTATCAAAATAAAAATGATTATCAAATATTTCACCAATCAGAGAACAGCAGGCAGATGGAGCAGATGGGTTACAATTAAAATCTTTAACAATTGGACATGTAAAATTACTAAAAATAATGTTTGATATGCTTCTGCATAACTTTTCAGAGGCAAGAGCAAAAAAGTGTTCAGATGTATCATTATGGTAATCAGTTGGCATATATTCATTATAGATAAACACATTATCAACTTTAACAGCAAGAAAGTAATCACAGGAGTTTACAAGCATCATATGTAAAGGGGAATTTGCAGAAGAAACAAGACCACCTGATGGTCTACCACCAGCACTATTTTGCTTTGCAGGAGATTCATAGCAAGTGAACCTAACTCTGATATTCAAAAGACTAGGGCTTAACTGACTTAAAAGATGCTCTTGTAAGTAAATCACATCATGTTTTGACACAAACTCATCAAGAACTGGAGACTTATGGACAAATCCATCATTAATGTTTAGAGTTAAGCACATCATCTTGACATTATGGCTGATCATTGGCACTTTGACCAAGTGGATTAAGCTGAATCTTGGCTGGACAATTATTTGGACATTTCACACTGTAACAGGTGTGACCAACAGCCTTGCATAATACACACAACATATTAGCTATGCACACATTCAAATGGCCAGATACATGATTGGTAGAACCAAACTAAACACAAATAGCACATGATTGGCAATTCACTGCTATGCAACCTACCTCGTGATGCTTAAAGCATCAACGGGAAAGGAAGAGAAATTCCTGAACAGGCAGACATTCATAACCAATACACTCTGATTCTTTTAGGAAAAAGTCAATGTCACTACAAGTCTCAAACTGCACCTTAATGGCGTGGGAAGCACCACATTTGACTTATCTTTGCACTTTTGGAGATTAGTTGCTGAAGGTCAGAAAAGTCTAAGGATTGAGGAACTTGTTTAACAATGGCTGCAAAGACTGGTTCTTTCACAGAAGCACTTATAGATGGCTGAGCAGCTTTCACACTCAACTATTTTGTTGGCTGTTGAATTCAAGCACACAACAATATTTAAGTCAATATTTGATCACTTAAGATCCATAATATCTTTTGAATCTTCTTTGCATATGATGTCAATAAACTGGTTATGGCCACAAGGATCCCCTGATGTCTTGTGGACATTTTTAGCACTACAGAATACAATGGCCCTATGCTTTCAGAATTGTAGGTAGCAGAGGTTGGTGCATTGTTAACTTTTTCAGTATTCAAAGAATTCACATTTAAGAGCTCACAGATTGTGATGTCAATAAATCCGCTAAGGATCTTACACATGTCAATATAATGTTTTTGTTGTCTTTGATATGACTGATCTAAGTCACTAAGCCTAGGAATAATTGAAGATGAAAAGGTGAACTTGGGTAATGAAAAGATTGATCAGGTGGACAGCTTCACTTACCTTGGTAGTATAATTAGTAAAGATGGTTGGAGCAGTGAAGATGTCAAAAGTAGAATAGCCAAGGCTCAGGGTGTTTTTTCACAGTTAAAAAAAGTTTGAAAAAATAGGAAGATAAGTCTGCAAACCAAGATAAGAATATTAGAAGCTACAGTGATGACAGTGGTCAAATATGGCTCTGAAGCATGGGCACTTCGAAAAGCGGATGAAGATTTTCTAGATGTTTTCCAGAGAAATTTCTTAAGGATTGTTCTGGGTACACGGCTGACTGACCACATTGCAAACAATAGGCTATATGAAAAATATGGTTAAATACTGGACTCTAGGTCTATAATGAAAGATAGGTTGAGGTGGCTAGGGCAAGCTGTGTGGATGAAGGATGACAGATTGCCAAAGATTGTTCTTTTTGGCCAACTGTCTAGGCTTAAACGGAAAGCAGGTCATCCTTGTCTGGGGTGGGAGGACGTCATAAAGAAAGATTTAAAGGAAACGGGAACTTCATGGGCGGGCGTAAAAAGGGAGGCTTTGAATAGATTGGGATGGAGGAGGAGCGTGCGTAGCTGTGTCGGCATCAGCCGGCTTGGTGCTGTGGTGAGTTGCTAGTAGTAGTAGTAGTAGTAGATGACTTGGCCTTGCATATTAAGTTCAGAATAAAGAAGTTTCTTTGCTGCTCAGATTGAATTATGTTGCAAATAAATTCACAGCCAAGGTTACAATGCATTCTATTTTTGCACCATTGGATAGCAATTGTTCAAGAAAATTCAGTACAGCATTCAAAATTAGTTTTTTGCTCAGTAATTTTCCTTCAGCAATTAAGCATAATCTAAGAATCATGGCAGTCCAAAAAAGAAATGTACATCACAAAACAGAAGGAAAGATGATATCAGGTAATCAAATTATATTGGAAAGTAGTAGGCTGATTAAAAAGCACAAATACCAATAAGCAAAGGAAGCATAGGCTTCTGCTACCTTTATAGATCAATACATTTGGAATATATAATTTTTTTTCTAATTGATTTATAAAACAAATGGTATGTTGTTAACCACTTTTTAAACCCATTTCTTGCAATGGTCAGTTTTTGTAAAGTGACAAAAATAAATTACCTTTTAGGGTCCTTTTAAGGACTAAAAAAAATTGCCCCTCAAGTAATATTTTTTATTACATTTGGAGAGAGTATAAAAACATAAAGTGATGTGTTCAGTTTCTTCCTAACTATATTACAGGGAAAAGGAAAAATTGAACCAGCTTCTGTCATTAAAAAGGCTTAATAATAAGTCTTGGCTATAATTTTGCAAAGTTTCAAAAAATACTATTTTTTTAGCAAAGACTAAAAAATGAAGAAAAGATTAAAATTAGATACTTAATTAGGCTAAAATCATTAGTGCAAAAATTTGAATTAAGAACTACAGCCCCCTAGCCAGAAATACTTTCTATTGGCAGGCTGGATTCATTCTCCAAGTCTTGCAAATTATTTTCTTCTCATGGATGACAGTTTGGCAGATTCATTTGTCAAAAATAATGGAAATGAACAATAGCAAACTAAGCCATCTTTGCTTCACAGCTTTCACATACTACAGCTTTTAAAGGCCTTTACAGCTGCTAGGCTAGTTAGTAGATCTGTTTTAAATTTATTCACTTAATTCCATATTCTTTTAGAAATAATAGTAAAGGTCTAGTTTAGGGGCTATTGAGAAGGAAACATTTTAAGAAAATAATCCTTAATTCATAATATGCATAATAATTGTAGCTAACACATTTTTAATGCTGCTCCACTATGCTTTATACCCTCCCCTACCCCCCTAATGTGTAAATATATATGCCAAATTATATATTGTCAATACATCATGCCAATGTCTTTCTTGTTTCAACCTGTGTATCTGTAAACTGAATCAACCGTGACAAAACAAGAAACAGAAAAACAAGTGAGGAAAAGAATGGTAAAATTCTACTTTAGCTACTTTTGGCTATCTTGAAAAGGGGTTAGGTTAGGAAATTTAAATGAAGCTTTCAGGGATGGGTCTACAGGCTAAAATATATTCTGGGAAGGTATTTTGAAGTACCTAACTCTACTACTTCTCCCTCTAAAGGGTCCTGGACCTTTGATGACCTTTAAAAATTTGTGTTATAAAAGTGAAACCTTGCAAAATAGATCTTCTGCTTAAATTAAGTACAAAAAAAAATGTTTTCAGCTTCACAACTTTGCTCAATCCCAATTTATAAGGTTTTAAAGATATGCAAATTTATTTCCTAAATTTTGAAAAAAAAACCATTGACAATATGGCTTAAAATTCTACTCAAACAACAGGAATTGCATTTTCAAAACTAAAGCTAGAGAAAAAGAAACTGATAACTGAAAATTAAGGTAATGTGTTGTTTTGTCAGAATTTCAATAGGTAATAGACCTCTCATGCAGGCAAATTTCAGGACCCTCTAGAGGGAGAAGGAGTAGAGGTAGGTACTTCAAAATACCTTCCTGGGACATACTTTAGCATGTAAACCCATCCCTGAAATTTTCATTTTTCCCAATCTAAACCCTTTCCAAGATAGTCAAAAGTAGCTAAAGTAGAAATTTACCAAAACAATAAATTTTACTTTTACTATTTAAAACAATATTTGCAGTCTTCACTAGTTGCCCTAGTCCTTGGTTCTTCTAAGTCTAAATATTTTTTAATTTTATTTCAACTTTTGATCTGTAAGACAGTATTTTGATTTGTAAAACAACTTTTGATCTTAACATGAAACATGGATGTTATTACCAAAGCTTTAATTAAAGTAGACAAAAATCTAGAAAATAAGGTGCAATATCTAATTGCTTAGAGCAAACACAGATGAATATGCCCTTTTAGTCATGAATGTAGTGAATGGTGATGGGATGTATTTTAGATATTTAATTTGGTATAAATTTAGAATTGTGGCCCCTGATAAGGAGACATGTTAAGAAAACAATTATTACTTTAAAATATATATAATGATCCTAGTTCTCATATTATCAAAGGAGAGAACCATTATCATCAAGTCTTTTCTCTTTTTCCCTTCTTTTTTCAATGTAAAAGAAAAAAAACATACAATATTTGCCATGCTCTTGTTACAATGTGTAAATCTTTTGAAATTGCTGCTATAAAAATTGTTTATTATAGATAGTGTTCATCCTGGTCATTGTTAATTCTGTTTTTTTTTAATGATAGATAAAGCAGTGGCAAAAATACAAAATATTGCTATAAATATACATATACATACAGAGTATATACCCCCACTTCCCTAATGTGCAAATATATAGCAAAAATTGCATTCTGAACCTAAATATAACCAAATGAACTGTACCCCAACCCCTAAATATATCCAAATCACAGTGTATATTTGCATATCAGGGGGGTGGGGGCAAAATTTATTTGTGATGTAAATGAAGGTTATATTTAGAATCAGAATGCAATTTTGGTTGTATATTTGCACATTAGGGGGGGTGGGGGTATATACTCTCTATGTATATGTATATTTATAGCCATTTCTTGTATTTTTGGCACTGCTTTATCTATCCTAAAAAAAAACGGAATTAACAATGACCAGGATGAACACTATCTATAATAAACAATTTTTATAGCAGCAATTTCAAAAGGTTTACACATTGCAACAAGAGCATGGCAAAATTGTATTTTTTTCTTTAAGTTAGAAAAGGAAGGGAAAAAGAGAAAATAATTGATGATAAAGTTTCTCCCCTTGGATAATAAGTAAGCTAGGATCATTATGCATATTTTAAAGTAAGAATTGTTTTCTTAACATGTCTCCCTATCAGGGGCCACAATTCTAAATTTTTACCTTTAATTTGAGCTACATATTACATATATATTATTTAAGCAGGGGTAAAGCATAGTAGAACTCTAGTCCAAATGTGTTGGCTACAATTATTCTGCATATTATGAGGCAGGAATTGTTTTCTTGACGTGTTTCCTTCTCAATAGCCCCTAGGCTACTCTAGACCTTTACCCAATTAATCTTTGGCCTAGGGGTATGTCTGGTGGTACATATTTACCAAATCATATTATTGAGTTATGACTAAAGTGAATATACCACTTGATGCCTTTTTTATGCTCTTTACAAATATAATAATCATTTTTGTCAGAAATGAATTCTAGCCCCCACCTCTATATATACCAATTCAGGGTTTATATTTGCACATT
>JAQQPU010020596.1:0-15365 GCA_029168905.1 Artemia sp. Kazakhstan ARC1039
GTGCCGGTGGTGCGCCGCCGCTGCTGTTTTCGGCCCAGCTGCCGCCAGTCTTCCCTCGTCTGCGGGGCGCCGGGGTCTAAATACACTGCCTTTCTTGGCTTTAATATTTCATAGCGATAAGGCGTAATCAGAGGCAAAAGAAGACTAAAGCTTATATTCTATACAAGACTCGCCTTTCTCTCTCCATACTTTGTAAGAATGTCAGGGATTATGATTTTTTTTTTCTGGAACACCAGCCTTTCTAGGGTTTAATGTTTCTTGACAATAAGCCATAATAGCTTTTTGTGGAGGTAAAGGAGGACTGAAACTCATATTCTTTAAGCGAGCTGTTTTTTGCTAGAACTGGCAAGTTTTTCTTATCACTAACAAATTTTCTCTTCGAAGTAACAACTTTTTCCTTAATACTAGCAAAATTTTACTTAAAACTATCTAATGTCTCTGGGAAGTAACAGGTTTTTCTTAATACTAACAATTCTTTTCTAATAGCAGCAAATTTTCCGTCAAAGATAAAAATTTCTCTTAGAAGTAACAATTTTTTGTTTATGATAACACGTTTTCTGTTAGAACTATTCAGTTTTTCTTAACACTAGCAAATTTTCTCTTCGAAATGACAAATTTTTCCTTGATCTCAACAAACATTTACTTCAAACTATCAATTGTCTTTTGGAAATAACAGGTTTTTTCTTAGTAGTAACAAATTTTTCATTAGCAGCAAGTTTTCCGGCAAAGATAACAAATTTCTCTTCTAAGTGACATTTTTTTGTTTATGATAACAAGTTTTGTTTTAGAAGTAGTAAGATTTTCTTAACTCTAGCAAATTTTCTCTTCAAGTTCTTAACATTAACAAATTTTCTCTTCGAAGTAACAACCTTTTCCTTAATACTAACAAACTTTTACTTATTACTATCAAATGTCTCTTGTGAGTAACAGGTTTTTTCTTAATAGTAACAAATTTTTTGTAATAACAGTAAGTTTTCCGTTATATATAACAAACTTCTCTTAGGAGTAACTATTTTTTGCTTATGATAACGCGTTTTCTGTTAGAACAAGCAAGTTTTTCTCAACACTAACAAATTTCTCTTCGAAGTAACAACTTTTTTCCTTAATACTAACAAACTTTTGCTTAATATTATCAAATTTCTCTTGGAAGTAACAGTGTTTTCTTAATAATAAGAATTTTTCTAATGACAGCAAGTTTTCAGTCAAAGATAACAAATTTCGCTTAGAAGTAACAATTTTTGTTTATGATAACAAGTTTTCTGTTATAAGTAGCAAGTTTTTTCTTAACACTGACAAATTTTATCATCGAAGTAAACAACTTTTTCCCTTAATACTAACACAGTTTTACTTAATGTTATCAAGAGTCTCTCGGAAGTAACAGGTTTTTTCTTCATAGTAAGAAATTTTTTCTAATAGCAGCAAGTTTTCCGTCAAAGATAACAAATTTATCTGAGAAGTAAAATTTTTGTTTATGATGACAAGTTTTCTGTTATAACTAGCATGTTTTTCTTAACACTAACAAATTTTCTCATCGAAGCAACAACTTTTTCCTTTAATACTAACAAATTTCTACTTATTATTATCAAACGTCTTTTGAAAGTAATAGGTTTTTTTAATAATAGTAACAAATTTTTTCTAATAGCTGCAAGTTTTCCCTCAAAGATAAGATATTTCTCTTAGAAGTAACAATTTTATATTTATGATAACAAGTTTTCTGTCAGAAGTATCAACTTTTTCTTAACACTAACAAATTTTCTGTTCGAAGTGACAACGTTTTCCTTAGTACTATTAAACATTTACTTAATAAAATTTACAAATTTCTCTTGAAAGTAAATGGTTTTTTCTTAATAGTAACAAATTTTCTAATAGCAGCAAGTTTCCAGTCAAAGATAACAAATTTCTCTTAGAAGAAACTTTATTTGTTTATGATGACAAGTTTTCTGTTAGAAATATCAAGTTTTTTCTAAGTACTAACAAATTTTCTTATCGAAATAACAAATTTTTCCTTAATACTAAAAAACTTTTACTTAATTCTAACAAATTTCTCTTGGAAGTAAAACCATTTTCTTAATAGTAACAAATGTTTTCTATTAGCAGTAAGTTTTCCGTCAAAGATAACAAATTTCCCTTAGCAATATTATTTTTTTGGTTATGATAACAAGTTTTCTTTTAGAACAAGCAAGTTTTTTCTTGGCAAACAAATTTTCTCTTCGAGGTAACAACTTTTTTCAGTAATACTAACAAACTTTTACTTAATACTATCAAATTTCTCTTGGAAGTAACAGGTTTTCCATAATAGTAACATACTTTGTCTTATAGCAGCAAGTTTTCCGTTAAAGACAACAAATTTTGCTTAAAAGTAACAATTTCTTTTTTTTATGATAGCAAGTTTTCTGTCAGAAGTAGCAAGTTTTTCTTAACACTAACAAATTTTCTCTTGGAAGCAAAAACTGTTTCCTCAATACTAACAAACTTTCACTTAACACTATCAAATTTTTCTTAGAAGTAACAAGCTTTTTCTTAATAGTAACAAATTTTTTCTAATAGCACCAAGTTTTCCATCAAAGATAACAAGTTTCTCTTAGAAATAACAAGTTTTTTCGTCAGTGATAGAAAGTTTTCTTTTAGAAGTAGCAAGTTTTCCGTCAAAGATAATAAATTTTTCTTAGAAGTAACAATTTTTGTTTATGATAACAAGTTTTCTGTTATAAGTAGCAAGTTTTTCTTAACATTAACAAATTTTCTCATCGAAGCAACAACTTTTTCCTTTAATACTAAAAAATTTCTACTTAATATTATCAAACGTCTTTTGAAAGTAATAGGTTTTTTTAATAATAGTAGCAAATTTTTTCTAATAACTGCAAGTTTACCCTCAAAGATAAGATATTTCTCTTAGAAGTAACAATTTTTTATTTATGATAACAAGTTTTCTGTTAGAAGTAGCAACTTTTTCTTAACACTAACAAATTTTCTGTTCGAAGTGACACCCTTTTCCTTAGTACTATTAAACATTTACTTAACACTATCAAATTTCTCTTGAAAGTAAATGGTTTATTCTTCATGGTAACAATTTTTTCTATTAGCAGCAAGTTTCCAGTCAAAGATAACAAATTTCTCTTAGAAGTAACTTTTTTTTGTTTATGATGACAAGTTTTCTGTTAGAAATATCAAGTTTTTTCTAAGCACTATCAAATTTTCTCATCGAAATAACAACTTTTTCCTTAATACTAAAAAACTTTTACTTAATTCTACCAAATTTCTCTTGGAAGTAACACCATTTTCTTAATAGTAACAAATGTTTTGTATTAGCGACAAGTTTTCCGTCAAAGATAATATATTTCCCTTAGAAGTATTTTTTTTTTGGTTATGTTAACAAGTTTTCTTTTAGAACAAGCAAGTTTTTTCTTAGCACTAACAAATTTTCTCTTCGAGGTAACAACCTTTTTCAGTAATACTAACAAACTTTTTCTTAATACTATCAAATTTCTGTTGGAAGTAACAAGTTTTACATAATAGTAAAATATTTTGTCTTATAGCAGCAAGTTTACCGTTAAAGATAACAAATTTCTCTTAAAAGTAACTATTTCTTTTTGTTTATAATAGCAAGTTTTCTGTCAGAAGTAGCAAGTTTTCTTAACACTAAAAAATTTTCTCTTCGAAATAACAAATTTTCCATGATACTAACAATTATTTAGTTAATACTATCAAATTTCTCTTGGAAGTAACACGTTTTTTCTGAATAGTAACAAATTTTTCTAAAAGCAGCAAGTTTTCCGTCAAAGATGGGAAATTTCTCTTAGAACTAACAAGTTTCTCTACGTTTAAGTTAGGTTCATTTAACTTTGGTTAACATGAGCGTTCATGTTAACCTAATTTAGATGAACCTTAAGTTAAATAAGTGAGATAGGTTAGATGGCCTTACATAAAGTGTATGCCGCCATTAAATAAAAAAAAAAGAAAAAATACTTTGAGCTTTTTGGGCGAAAAAAAAATTTCGAAGAGGTATTACGTGACAGTGAAGGCTGTGCAATCGCTACGTAAGGTATGTCGCTAAGTTACAAGTGGTAACATAAAATTGCGTCAAGCATATTACACCTGACCGTTTGAAACGGTGTAAGTTGTGTGATTGGAGTCCAGAGGGGTGTGTCGTGACTGCATTTCGTAGGTGTGACGTCTTTTGGGGTTGGTAGCTCCACTTATCTGACCCTTTAAGGCGCGAGGTTTTGTCGCATGACGGAACAGGGCTCCGATTGAAATCTCGCCTATAAACAGGGCTCCCGTAGAATTACTCAGGGGTGTGTCATGTGACGTAACATGGCTGTCACATAAATACACAGGGCTGTGTCGCGTGACAAAACATTCGTGTGAAACGGAGTTGTGTCACGTATTGTAACAGGGCTCCTGTATAAATCCAATCTGTGCTGTGACATCAGAGGGCAGCGGTCAGAATTAAATGAATCTGTTTAAAGCGCAAGGGTGTGTCGCGTGACGTCAGAGGGCTGCGGTAGAAATCCAAAGATGCTGACTCTTGATCAATTGAAATCGCTTCTACCACCTGGAAACATGTTTAGACAAGATTATCTCAGAAAATACCCGTCTAAGGTTTTTAATAGAAAACAATTGGGGGAGTCTACCAACTGGGAAGTTTAGTACCTGGAAACAGGGCTGCGTTAAAATCCCATGTTAATTGCCCTATGGATGCGTTTAAAATACCATGTTAATTTTTCTATAGATGAGTTTAAAATCCCATGTTAATATCCTATGTTTGCGTTTGAAATCCTATGTTAATTTTCCTATGGATGCGTTTAAATACCATTTAAATTTTCCTATGGATGAGTTTAAAATCCAATGTTAATTTTCCTATGGATACGTATAAAATCCCATTTTAATTTTCTTAGAGAGGCCTCGACGTCAGCGGTCTCCGGTAGAAATATTGCCAGCTGACCGTATTGCACAGGTGCGAGGAACTAGGAGCTCCATTTAGAATTTTGCTATTAGCACTAATTTTCTATTATTCCAACCACCACATTCCAATTAATCATACTGAAACATCCAGGACTCTTGCCTAGAAACAAAATTGCGGCACCTGGTCTCCTAAAGAGGGATGCACCACTAAACCTTTGCCTTGCACCGTTTAACAATGGGAAGAAAAGAGTAGTCCGTATGGGCGCGTTTAAAAGCAGAGTGGCATTACTACTCAAATAGCAACCTAAACTATGGACTCTTATAGAAAGAAACTGAAAAGATATAAAATATTATTTTTCCCATGAAAAGGACTATGTCAATAAAAAACGAACAGAAATTAATTTAAAAAGTATCCACAAAACAAGTTTTCAAATAAAAGTAAAGAGTTCAATTAAGCCAAGATTTATCAGAAATAAATTCAAATAATCTTTCTAGCGTAAAACTACCACAAATCTCTATCAGTAAAAAAAAATGAAACTCAAAACGAATAGAAATAACAATAAATAGACGAGTCAAACTCAAAATGAGCATAAAGTATTAATGATTTGTGATAGTTTTGCGCTTGGAAGATTATTTGACTTTATTTATACTCATTCTTGGTTTAATGGAGCTCTTTAAATTTTTTGAAAAACTTTGTGTTTTTAAATTAATACTAGAAGAGACAATTTGTATATTTGTCCATTTCAGCTCTGCTGTATCGCTGAAGATAAAAGAGTTCTTTTCCCTTGAAAGCATAGATTATTTTACTCATCAGAATGAATTTCTTCAAGTTCAGAATCACTTTCGCTGGAAAAATAACAGACAAATTCAGGACTATCTTCAACTGATTAGAGGGGTTCTGAACTATTAAATTTCAGAAACTAGCAAGAACCTTGAGAACAAATGGATAGGAATCCATAATCTTAGCTTCTTCCCCGCTCTTTGTAATGGGTAAACCCGGCACGCGTTGGCCTACCAAGAACAATGACTGCAAATAGCAATGCAGGGCTGTGTTGCCATTTATACCGCATTTTGCGGTATAATACCGCAATTTCATCGAGCGGCACCGCTTCTTGGTATTTGTCGAGTGGCAACACTGATGCAACACGGTAACATTAGGAAATGGGAGTGGGCCAATTTGCAGTTTCCAACAAAACTTAGCTAATATGAAAGTTATTACAGCACTAAAAGTGCTTGATGCCTTTTTATGCTGTTTTACAATTCGATTATTTTTTCTGATGGAATTTATTTAGCCCTTCATGACGCCCCAAAAGGTAAAACAGTCCATAATAACCAAAAGTTTAAAAACCCGTTCCAACAAAAAGCTGTCTAGTGAGAAAATCTTATCATTTGTAGGAAATTTAGTGTTAAATGAGAATTATTATCAAATAGAGATAATTATTATTGTCCTTAGTTTTATTAGTAAAATGCTACTTCGAAAACACAGGAATTAAAAAAAAGAGCTTAAAACCCGTCGCAAATGATATTAAAGTGAAACTATTGTTATTTTTGGGAGTTTCAGATTCTTTTTAAAAATTCCCGCAAATTTGTTTTCAAGATAAAATTTTACTATTAAGACAAATAGAAATATTTATTACCATTCCTAATTCAACTATAAATGGCGGGTAATTTGTAGTTTATCAAATAATTTAGTTACAATATAAGTAATTGCATCACCTGATATCTTTTTACGCTCTTTCATGGTTCAATAATCGCTTCTTCGGAAATATTACATTTTGAACCTTTAAAGGGCTAAGAGAGATCAAAACAGCCCATGACTAACCAAAACTTTAAAATTTTATTCCAAAAAAATAAACGCTAAAATGGGGGTAAATCCATTTATTTATACTGTGAAAACAGGCACAAAAGTTTAAATACTTCGATCACATATACAGCGTCCGTCATCAGTAGAAATACTATAGTATTAAAATTGAAACTAACATGTTTACAAAAACAAAATTAATAAATTTTGGGTCATCCACAAAATAATTAACTTCCGGGCTACGCAGTAGATTTTTTTTTTCAGAGAGAGCTCCATGACAAAGTTTATTCTAAGACTTGATGTAAATTTTCTTCTTGAATCTTGCCTAAAGGTAAAATAAATTTCTATTGAAGATGGGAAAGCGTTCTAATTGCAACCGAAAATACTTTGTATATATATGGGGAAACGAGACAAACGCAGTATACAACTAAAAGCTCAACATTTCGTTTTCAAATAGATGACACAGAAGGTTTTCTGTGTCATACTACAGTTGGCAGCTCTAATGGAATTTTAAACCCAACCCGATAAACGAATACACATATCAACTAAGAGCTTAAGATATGATTTTTTTTTTAAGAAAACCATGTCTCTAAGGTAAAATAAAATCCCCTTTTTGGCGGCCCTGGAAGCATAGTTTCATCATCTAGATCAGCTAAAACCTTCATTTTGCGAGGATATCGATAGAAGTAGCAAGCCTTACTAACATTTGATTCAATTTGTTAAATGGATTAAAGATGTCCACACCTATTGAACTTTAAGTACGAAGGCGGTAGTTCAGTGTTGCCACTTGACCGATACCAAAAAGCGGTGTTTCTGCGGTATTCTTTCTACCGAAACGCGGTATAATTTATGGTATATTTTGATACCCGTAATGCAAATACGTCGTCACTTTTTTCAACAAAAACTTACTTGTTAAAAGCAATTAATTCCTTGCTACTTTTCTAGCAAATGCATACAGGGTTGCCACCCTGGCCTGGAAGAATTTACTAAATCTGAGAGGAAAAATTTACTAAATCGCATCTATTTTTACTAAATACTCAAATAAAAATTTACTAAAAATTCAAAAAAAAAACGCGCACCATCGCCCATCGATTTTCAATATAGGAGGATAACCAATAGGATTTCCACAATATTTTTTCCTTTTTTCTTCTTTTTTCTCTTTTCCACTTTTCTTTCGTTTTCATAGTAAGATTGAAAACTCCGGCAACCTATAAGTTCAAAAATCATGTTTTTTAATTATTTGGATGTACTACTGGATAGGCTTCATATTCCCGATGCGGTGTATCCAAGAAGTCAAACGATAGTCTAGAATCTTAGATTCTGGAAATCCTGCTGGTGAAGCCCGGCTTTAAATTTATCAATGGTCTGCAGGTCATAAAATTCAGATATATTGAACAATTTAAAAACAATCAACGAAGAAAAATAGCTACAACTCATATTCACGAAGCAATTCAGGCGATGAAGTGCTTAGAATCTGAGGTGTGTTTGAAAGTGACGCTTTTGAAATTTATCCGCCAGTTTCCATTTTTAGATTTGAAATCTAAATCCTTTAATTTTGCATTTTTAAGGGGAAATTTGCCACTTTTAAAACACTAATTGCGTTGGTCTTTAAATAAGGGATAAGCTGTTTACAAAGATTTCTGGCGAATTTTAAAGCAATTAATTTAGGATTTTTTTTGAACTGATTTTTTTCTGAATTCTCTCTCGTTCGTATTCAAGAGAATCAAAAACCAATACAATTTATGTCACTTCAAAACGGAAATGACGTAATCGGCTACCGGTTTAGTTGCAAGCATATGTAAATTAAAAAGTGCACCTGAAATTGGACTAGGAGTAGTATTGATACTACTGACGCTGGACGAGATTATGGAAGAGATTAAATAATGCAAGCAAGTCCTCTATATTATGAACCTATAAAGTGACCAAGCAAGTTATATTTGGAAGCATGAACGAGATTGGGTAATGCAACCTGACAGGTTTCAGTACAAACACCTATTTTCTGGCCCAAACAGTGATACATAAAGAATTACACTTGAATACATGTATGGTTTCATAGGTTAATGTCCTACCATGGATAGGTATATATTTCACAAGTATAGGCCTTGTCAGACGTGTTTTTTGTAGGTTGAAAAGCCAAAACTTGTGATCGTCAAATTGCGTATTCAAAGGTTTATTTAGCTTTCTGTAAAAAAATATTGGTTTCAGTTGTAGGGTTAGATAATCATATTTTTTCGTATGAATAATGTTTTTACTAAAGATACAGCCAAGCCGTGCATGTTTCTGAGCCAAAAATTGTCAAACACTAATAACCTCTAGGCTGAAGGTACCTTGCATTTTGTCTAGAATTGAAGGCATATGGTGCTAAATAATTTGCCGAAAAGTAACTATTAGCGAAAAAAGGTATAGCATCTGCGAATTGGAGTGTATGAATGATCTTAATTGATAATTGAATAATAGGGGTGGGAATGATCTTAATTGGTTATTGGATTGTATGAAGGTGGTAAAAAAGGGTTAAATTGATTACCAATTAAGGTAAGCCCGAAGGGGTTGTTAACTCATAGGCAATTTATTATAAATTTGGAATAGCATCAATCTATGGAAATGGTTAATGACGATAAAATGACCTTGTGAGTTGACCTAGCTTTACTTCTCCGATGTGTTCTGTATAATACAAAAGTACTGTTTGAACAGTGTGTCAATATAAAATATGCTCTAACATTACAGTAGGTTATACTAAAAAGTTGATACTAATAGAGATGTAGATGCCAAGAAAAGAATTTTAATTAAAAAATTCAGAAAAATCCTTAGAAATCATTGAAAATCAAGTAGTGAGGTGATTATGAGTATGAACCATCAAGGACCGTAAGCACCATTGACCCTAACCACCAAGAACCTCAACCTCAGAAGCCTCCCTATACCACCAACCTCCAAGGAGCCCCCTCCCCCAAGTTTTCGGCCCCCTTCCCATTTTTTTACTTTTTTTGAAGTTTTTTTTACTTTATTTTTTAATGGTATTTTTCATCTTTTTTTTACATCTCTTAGAAAGACAAGAAACATACTTAAAACATAAGAAAATCACATTTAATATTTTCCAAATTCAAAATGAGAATGATATAGAAATGTTAGTCGTGACTTTTACTATTAGAAAAATATTGGTTGTAGCAGCACTTTTTTTGACAAATTTTTTTTGGACTTCGAAGTTATTCAACTTTTTTTTATTGACATCATTTGTCTGATGCGTCAGATAACATTGACAAAATCTATGTATTAGAATGAATAAATTCTTTATCAACATCTTTTGTCGGATATGTCGGAGAAAATTGACAAAATATAAGCATCAGATTAAATAAATTCTTTATCAGCATCTTTTGTCAGATAACATTGTCAAAATCTAAGTATCAGAGTGAATAAATTCTTTATCAACTTCTTTTGTTGGATACATAGGATAATATTCACAAAATCTAAGTATCAGAGCCAATAAATTCATTATCATCCTCATTTCTCAAATATATTGGATAAAATTGACAAAATCTAAGTGTAAGAGTGAATAATTTTATTTATCAACATCCTTTGTCAGATATATCGGATAAAATTGATAAAATCTAAGTATTAGAACGAATAGATTCTTTATCAACATCTTTTGCCGGATATGTCGGTTAACATTATCCAAACCTAAATGTCAGAGTGACCAAATTCTGTATCAACACCTATTGTCAGATACATGGGATTACATTGACAAAATCTAGAGTCAATAAATTCATTATCATCATAATTTCTCAGATAAATTGGATAAATTGACAAAATCTAAGTGTCAGAGTGTATAAATTTTTTTTATCAACCTCTTTTGTCAGATACATCAGATAAAACTGACAAAATCTAAGTATCAGGACGAATAGATTCTTTATCAACATCCTTTGCCAGATATGTCGGTTAACATTATCGAAATCTAAGTGTCAGAGTGATCAAATTCTATATCAACATCTATTGTCAGATTTATCAATATCATTTGGCAGACACGTTTGATATTGTCAGAGTGAATAAACTTTTTATCATTATCTTTTGTCAGATATGATTGATACAATTGAGAAAATCTAGGCGTCAGAGTGAATAAATTCTTTATCAATGTCTTTCGACAGATGCGTTTGATAACACTGACCGAATCTAAGTACCATAGTGAATAAATTCTATGTCAACTTTTTGTCGGATACATAAGATAAAATTCACAAAATCTTAGCATCAGAGTGAAAAAATTCTTTATCATTATGATTTGTCAGATATGCTTGATACAATTGAGAAAATCTAGTATCAGAAGTATCAGAGTGAATAAATTCTTTATCAATGTCTTTTGACAGATACGTTTGATAACACTGACCAAACCTAAGTATCATAGTGAATAAATTCTCTGTCAACTTCTTTATCGGATACATAAGATAACATTCACAAAATCTAAGTATTAGAGTGAATAAATTTTTTATCAACTTATTTTGTTGGATACATAGGATAATATTCACAAAATCTAAGTATCAGGGCCAATAAATTCATTATCATCCTCATTTCCCAAATACATTGGATAAAATTGACAAAATCTAAGTGTAAGAGTGAAAAATTTTATTTATCAACATCCTTTGTCAGATATATCGGATAAAATTGATAAAATCTAAGTATTAGAATGAATAGATTCTTTATGAACATCTTTTGCCGGATATGTCGGTTAACATTATCAAAACCTAAATGTCAGAGTGACCAAATTCTGTATCAACACCTATTGTCAGATACATGGGATTACATTGACAAAATCTAAGTATCAGCGTGAATAAATTTTTTTTATCAGCATCTTTATCGGATACAACGAATAAAATTGAGAAAATCTAAGCATCAGAATGAATAAATTATTCACAAAATCTAAGTATCAGAGTCAATAAATTCATAATCATCATAATTTCTCAGATACATTGGATAGATTGACAAAATGTAAGTGTCAGAGTGTATAAATTTTTTATCAACCTCTTTTGTCAGATACATCAGATAAAACTGACAAAATCCAAGTAACAGGACGAATAGATTCTTTATCAAAATCCTTTGCCAGATATGTCGGTTAACATTACCAAAACCTAAGTGTCAGAGTGATCAAATTCTATATCAACATCTATTGTCAGATTTATCAATATCATTTGGCAGACACGTTTTATATTGTCAGAGTGAATAAACTTTTTATCATTATCTTTTGTCACATATGATTGATACAATTGAGAAAATCTAGGCATCAGAGTGAATAAATTCTTTTCCAATGTCTTTCGACAGATACGTTTGATAACACTGACCAAATCTAAGTACCATAGTGAATAAATTCTATATCAACTTTTTGTCGGATACATAAGATAAAATTCACAAAATCTCAGCATCAGAGTGAAAAAATTCTTTATCATTATAATTTGTCAGATATGCTTGATAAAATTGAGAAAATCTAAGTAACAGAGTGAATAAATTCTTTATCAATGTCTTTTGACAGATAAGTTTGATAACACTGACCAAACCTAAGTATCATAGTGAATAAATTCTCTGTCAACTTCTTTATCGGATACATAAGATAGCATTCACAAAATATAAGTATCAGAGTAAATAAATTCTATATCAATGTCTTTTGACAGATACGTTTGATAACACTGACCAAACCTAAGTATCATAGTGAATAAATTCTCTGTCAACTTCTTTATCGGATACATAAGATAACATTCACAAAATCTAAGTATTAGAGTGAATAAATTTTTTATCAACTTATTTTGTTGGATACATAGGATAATATTCACAAAATCTAAGTATCAGGGCCAATAAATTCATTATCATCCTCATTTCCCAAATACATTGGATAAAATTGACAAAATCTAAGTGTAAGAGTGAAAAATTTTATTTATCAACATCCTTTGTCAGATATATCGGATAAAATTGATAAAATCTAAGTATTAGAATGAATAGATTCTTTATGAACATCTTTTGCCGGATATGTCGGTTAACATTATCAAAACCTAAATGTCAGAGTGACCAAATTCTGTATCAACACCTATTGTCAGATACATGGGATTACATTGACAAAATCTAAGTATCAGCGTGAATAAATTTTTTTTATCAGCATCTTTATCGGATACAACGAATAAAATTGAGAAAATCTAAGCATCAGAATGAATAAATTATTCACAAAATCTAAGTATCAGAGTCAATAAATTCATAATCATCATAATTTCTCAGATACATTGGATAGATTGACAAAATGTAAGTGTCAGAGTGTATAAATTTTTTATCAACCTCTTTTGTCAGATACATCAGATAAAACTGACAAAATCCAAGTAACAGGACGAATAGATTCTTTATCAAAATCCTTTGCCAGATATGTCGGTTAACATTACCAAAACCTAAGTGTCAGAGTGATCAAATTCTATATCAACATCTATTGTCAGATTTATCAATATCATTTGGCAGACACGTTTTATATTGTCAGAGTGAATAAACTTTTTATCATTATCTTTTGTCACATATGATTGATACAATTGAGAAAATCTAGGCATCAGAGTGAATAAATTCTTTTCCAATGTCTTTCGACAGATACGTTTGATAACACTGACCAAATCTAAGTACCATAGTGAATAAATTCTATATCAACTTTTTGTCGGATACATAAGATAAAATTCACAAAATCTCAGCATCAGAGTGAAAAAATTCTTTATCATTATAATTTGTCAGATATGCTTGATAAAATTGAGAAAATCTAAGTAACAGAGTGAATAAATTCTTTATCAATGTCTTTTGACAGATAAGTTTGATAACACTGACCAAACCTAAGTATCATAGTGAATAAATTCTCTGTCAACTTCTTTATCGGATACATAAGATAGCATTCACAAAATATAAGTATCAGAGTAAATAAATTCTATATCAATGTCTTTTGACAGATACGTTTGATAACACTGACCAAACCTAAGTATCATAGTGAATAAATTCTCTGTCAACTTCTTTATCGGATACATAAGATAACATTCACAAAATATAAGTATTAGAGTAAATGCATTCTTTATCAATGTCTTTTGACAGATACGTTTCATAACACTGACCAAACCTAAGTATCAGAGTGAATAAATTCTTCATCAACATGCTTTGTCAGATATGTATGATAAAATTGAGAAAATCTAAGTATCAGAGTGAATAAATTCTTTATCAATGTCTTTTGATAGATACGTTTGATTACACTGACATAATTTAAGTACCAAATTGAACAAATTCTTTATTAACATTCTTTATCGATATCATTTGTCAGATACGTCGGATAGCATTGACAAAATCCATGTATTAGAATGAATAAAGTCTTTAACATCATCCATTTTTGTTATGTCATTATGAAAAAATTGTAAGTATCAGAGCCAATAAATTAAATAACATTTTTTTTTACCAACATCATTTGTCTGATACGTCGGATAACATTGACAAAATATATGTATTAGAATGAATAAATTCTTTATCAACATCCTTTTCTTTTCTCAAATTCATAGGACAAAATTGACAAAATCTAAGTGTCAGAGTGAATAAATTTTCTTATCAACAACTTTTGTCAGATGCATCGGATAAAATTGACAAAATCTAAGTGTCAGAGTGAATAAATGCTTTATCAGAATCTTTTGTTAGATAAATCGGATAAAATCGACAAAATCTAAGTATCAGAATAAATAAATGCTTTATAAACATCCTTTGTCAGATATATCAGATAAAATTGACAAAATCTAAGTATCAGATTGATTAAATTCTATATCATCATCCATTTCTCGGATACATAGGATAAAGTTGACAAAATCTAATTGTTAGAGTGAATAAATTCTATATCAACATCCATTTCTCGGATACATCGGACAAAATTGACAAAATCTAATTGCTAGAGTGAATACAGTTTTTTTTATCAACATCTTTTGTCAGATACATCGGATAAAATTTACAAGATCTAAATATCAGAGTGAATAAATGCTCTATCAACATCCTTTCTCGGATATGTCGGATAAAATTGACAAAATCTAAGTATCAGAGTGATGAAATTCTATATAATCATCCTTTTCTCAGATACATAGGATAAACTAGACAAAATCTAGGTGTTAGAGTGAATAAATTTTTTGGTTATCAACATTTTTTGCCAGGTATATCGGATAAAATTGACAAAATCTAGGTGTCAGAGTGAATAAATTTTTTTATCAACATCTTTTGTCAGATACATCGGATAAAATTGACAAAATCTAAGTGTCAGAGTAAATAATTTTTTTTATCAACATCCTTCGACAGATACATCGGATAAAATTTAGAAAATCTAAGTATCAGAGTGATTAAATTCTATATCAACATCCTTTTTTCGGATACATAGGATAAAATAGACAAAATATAAGTGTTGGAGTGAATAATTTTTTTTATCAACATCTTTTTTCAGATATATCGGATAAAATTGACAAAACCTAAGCTTCAGAGAGAATAAATTCTTTTTTTATCAACATCTTTTGTCAGATACATCGGATAAAATTTACAAAATCTAAGTATTGGGGTGAATAAATTCGTTTTCAACGTCTTTATCGGATACATCAGATAACATTCATAAAATCCAAGTTCTATTCATTTTGACTTTATGCATCGTTAC
>JAQQPU010020597.1:0-11963 GCA_029168905.1 Artemia sp. Kazakhstan ARC1039
CCTCTTATTTGATCTGCCGTTAGCGGTCCAATTACCCTGGACCACGTATTTTGGCAGAAACTTTCTCAAAATGCCTTTGAAACCAACTTGAGACTTTGAAACCTATTTTTAATTCCTAAAAACATTTAATAATAACATTACACTACTAACTACCGATTTTCAAGTATGTATTGGAATAAATTAAATTAAAATTAGTTTCTTCAAAATTAGTGTTCCAACGTTGAAGCCAAGTTTCGCGTCCAAGAGAAATCTGACTTGTCTACCCGTGAAAAGATCTGATGCCGCTTATGTTTATATCTGCAAAAACGTTCTCTAGAGCACTCGCACCTCGGTCCGGGTTTTTATAATGGGTGAGATAGGGAATGATCATACTGCTAATTCTATAAACTGTGCATTACAGTTACTGTAACTAATGACGCTAAGGTTGAAAATTTCAGTGAAAGTTTAGGAGATTAAATTAAACGAAAAAACTCTATGCATGTAGGTTTTCAAAAGGGCACATCAGCAATATCATAGTCAGCACAACTTTATAATAGCTAAAAATATAATTGCAGAAATATCTGAAAAAATAAAAACGTAAAAAAACAAACAAATGAACGGCGATTGTCAGTTTAACTGACATGTGCTGATAAACCTTCTTTAAAGTTCTAATATCTTTTTATTTACGGAAGTAAAAAAAGTGAAAACATTTAAAGCATATTTTTTTCCAGTAAAGCGCAAATTATGTTCTGGTCTTAAGAAGGCATGGGGTTTATTAGCCCTACTCATGTTAATTTTTGTTGGTTTTGAGTTTGACTCGGTTATTTATTGTAACTTCTGTTCGTTTTGAATTTCAGTTATTTATTGATGGTGATTTGTGGTAGTTTTACGCTTGGAAGATTGTTTAACTTTATTTCTGCTCATTTTTGGATGTGGGTGGTCGTGTGGTGGCTGATATCTTAATTAATTTTTGATTTCTTAAAGTTATAAAAATGAAACATTTAAAAGAGTTTTTTTCAGTAAAGTACAAATTACATTCTGGCTTTTAGAAAGCATAGAAGGTTTAGGATCCTACTCATATTAATTTCTGCTCGTTTTGTATGCCCACAGGGTATAACTCGTATGCCCCAATGTACACCGTAACTTACAACCCTTGCCCTGAGGGTTCTGAGGGGGGTTATCATACTCAAAGACCTATTTTCCAGAACTTTCAACTACGTTGAACAAAATGGCTATCAAAAATAATGATTAGATATGTTTGAGGAAATTGTGGGCGTGAGAGGGGGGTTAGTTGCCCTCCAGTCACTTTCAACTATTAAAGAGGGCACTAGCCCTTTCAAAATCCACTCGAATGAGCCCTAATTTAAGTTTCTACGCCAACTCTTTCTATAAGAACCTTATATATCCCAGGGCATAACTTACAACCCTTGCCCTGAGGGCTATGGGGGTGTTATCCTCAAAGACGTAATTTCCAAAACCTTCAACTACGTTAAACAAAATGTCTATCTCAAAATTTTGACTGAATGTGTTTGAGAAATGGTGGGCATGAGAGGGGGGTTAGTTGCCCTCCAATCACTTTCGACTATTAAAAAGGGCACTAGCCCTTTGAATTTCCAATAAAATGATCCCTTTTTGAAGTTTCTACGACAACGCTTTCTATAAAACCTTATATGCCCCCAGGGCATAACTTACAACCCTTGCCCTGAGGGCTATGGGGGGATGTTATCCTCAAAGACCTAATTTCCAAAACTTTCAACTACGCTAAACAAAATGTCTATTTGATTGAATGTGTTTGGGGAAATGGTGGGCGTGGAAAAGGTGTTAGTTGCATTCCAATCACTTTCGGCTATTTAAAAGGGCACAAACCCTTCCAATTTCCAATCGAATGTTTCTTTTTCGAAGTTTCTACGACAACCCCATCGATACGAAGTGCCCTGGTCTGAAAGATAAAAAAAAGTACATTCATTCTTTATTCAGTTGTCGATATATCCTTGCGGATTTGTAAGTAGTGCTTCTCCCCCCCCCCCCCTAAAGAATCATTAGTTAAAAAGTGCAGTATTTTGCATCCATCAGACAAAAGATGACACTTTTCTGTAAAAAGTTCAAGGAGCTTACCGAACACTTACTGCCCGTAGGCCATTATAAACTGATAAGCTTATGTAAAGAAATTATCAAAAGAAATAAACTAAGTCATTAGTAAATTATAATTTTCTAACTATGATAGATAATTACAAGTTAATATGTTTATACTTATACCTTAAAGAAAAAGGTTATATTCACAGTTTGCTTTAGACCCGTGATTCCCAACGTGGGGGGGGGGGGGGTAGGCCCGGCCAGTGGAGCATGGGAACATTTTAGAGGTTCATGGGTAGGACTTGTATCCTTTTTCTAACTTTGCTAAAAGCCTTAACTTGAAAAAAAAATATTTCCTGTGAATGATATAACATATATCATAAATATTAATAAATATAATATTTATATAAATAAATATTAATAATCATAATATTAATTAATAAATATAATAATCATAATAATAAATATAACATCTAAATACAGTTAAAGAGCAAAAAAGATGCTTGATAGTATTGTAATGACTTTATACACAGTATAAAAGGTATTCATTATTACATATAATAATTTTCTATCATAATTATAATAAGTACAATAATTTTCATTATGATAGTATAAAATATTCTTTGGGAACAACCCAAAAAAGATACCAAGTTAAAGGCCTCTTAAGCTTCCTTCGGTTGAATACACGTAAAATTTTGAATAAAAATTTAAATATCGGGAGGGGGGCATCATTATCTTAGAAATACTTAGGTCGGGCACGGCCCAAAATCGGTGAGGAACCACTGCTTTAGACAGTGTAGCAAATAAAATTGAAAAGCAAAATAGGGTCTTAAGTTCCTGGCACTGACTAAACGGAACTTTCATGCCTTTAATCGGGTCAAAAATTTGATCTATTTCAATCAATCAATTTGTTCTTTTTAATAAGATAATATCAACGAGTTCGTAGTAACCGAAACCTTAAAAACGGAATTTTGATATCAATAAATATATAAAAAATGGCTATTTGTGCTGATTTCAAATGTATAAGAGTTATGAGCCTCAGTAATTTGCCTGATTTTCTAAAAAGGAGGAAACACCCCCAAAAAGTCAAGGAATGTTAATGAGAATCGCACCGGAGAACCTCACTCCAAATCTAGGCAATTTTGTATTTTTTGCCACAACAAAGTTCACGGATGCGTGTTCATTTGTTTTTTGTTTTTTTTTTGTTTGTTTACCCCGGGGGTAATCGTATCAAACTAATGGTCCTAAAATATCGGGAGAGGGTGCATTGTAAAAAAAATTAAAAGTTATAGTACCTTTTTTAAGTGAACAAAAAGAATGAAGAGTAACTAGCCCCCTAAGCCCCCTTTTCCCGAAAATCGTCCAATAAAATTTTTGATATTTTGATCGGACATAGTTGAAAAGTCTGATAGCTATGTCTCTGGAGATAACATGACCCCTCACACCCCAGGAGGAAGGGCTGTAAATTGTGAAATTTGCCCATAGTTTACGTATAGTATTTGTTACTGGAAAGTATACAGACCTTTTGCGTTGGGGGGGGGGGGAGATTTGGGGGTTTGCCACAGGGAGAATTTTTCGCAGGGAGTGAAGCTTCCGGGGCTGTACTTTCCAGGATAAATTTTGCACTTGGGAATCTACTAGAATTCCTATACAAAATAAATTTTATTTGTCTTAATTTCTCTTTGCCGATTCAGTTTTACACGTGGAAATGTTCCAGGGGAAATTTTTAATGGGTTTAGAATTGTCTGGAGGATTTTTTCATTAGGGAGAAATGTTCCGCAGGAAAATCTTTCATGGGGGAATTTTCCGCGGGAGAAATTACCCATGGGTAAACTTTGCAGGAGCAATTTTCCACAGGGGGAAGGGGAGATATCCGGGAAAATTTTCCATGGAGGGGAGATTTCCGGCATGATTTGAAAAAAACGATGACAATTCTAAGTCTTTTTTTAAATAAAAGTATGTCAAGGAGAATTTTTCCAAAGGGAAAAGTTTCAGCGAAGATGGAATTGTCCGGGGGATTTTTTCGGGAGGATTTTGCGTGGAACGAACTCTCCATGGATTTTTTTGGGGGGAAGGGTGATTTTCCATTGAAGGGGATCAAGACTTCCCGGCATAATTGGAAAAGAATAATTTGAATAATAAAAAAATAATTTTTTCATCTAAAATTAAGCAGCAGCATTAAACCTTAAAACGAACAGAAGTTATTGCGCACATGAGGGGGCTTGCCCCCTCCTAAATACCTTGCTCTTTACGCTAAAGCTTGAATTTTTGTCCCAAATCCTTATTGACGTCTCCTGAGACACAAATTCCGTTTAATTAGAATAAGATCCTTTTTTAAGTGCTAAAAAACTTAAGCGTGAAGAGTGAGGTATTGAGGAGGAGGCAACCCACATCATATATGGAATAATTTCTGTTCGTTTTAATTTTTAATGTTGCTCCTTACTTTCAGTTGAACAAAAATTGTTTTTTTTATTTATTTATAAATAGAGTCGATGCCTTACTGTCCCGAAAAGGCTTCAAGGCCTGATATAAACAATAAGGAATAGAGCAGGTGAAACATTGAGCGTTTAACTGAACATTCGGTTCGAAAATTTTGTAGCTTATATTAATACAAGAAGTGCAAAAAATGAGAAATGGGGCGTTTGTATTGCTTACCTCTTGAACTCTTCTAGAGATTTTCACTTTTCAGGTTGAAAAGGTGGTTTTAATATTTCTATGAGAACTGCCGTATCTCCTTCCCATAAATTCCCTAATTCAGAGAAATTCTATCTTTCCGTATAATTTTTTCAATTACTGCAGTTTTAAAAATCCCTTTTCCAAAATTTTGTATCAGAAACAGGATTTTCATACAGGTCAAATCACGAAGCCATTGCTACTTTTCGATAAATATTCTAAATTTTTAAAAGAAAATGGAAACCTTTTCTACAAAGCTACACTTTTTGACACTTTTACATCCTTTAAACATTTTTATACTTTTACGATTTAGTTATCACTTGTATCTATTATGAGGATGTCTCAAAAGGCGCGCAAGTTATTTTTTCACAGAGCTAAATTATTAAAAATGATCATGTACAAGCAAAGGCTACCAATTGGGCATACCCCCCGGCCCCCACCTTCTGATAATCTCAGGATTTTTACTATTTTCCTATAATTTTCAATATTTTTATAATAATTTATAAACTTTTTGCGGCTGGGAAACTCCCCTAGCATTTTTCAATTCAGAGTGGAAATATAACACGGCTCAAAATAACAAACCACTATTATTATTTTATTAATTAATTAATAAAATATAAAAATACAAATAAATGTGCATTGTCAGTTTAATACACAAATGCTGATATTTATTCCTTAAAATGTTAATAATATTTCATTAATTAGAGTTATAAAAGTAAAAACCTTTAATTTCATTTTCAGTAAAGTGCAAATAATGTTCTGGCCTTGGGAAGGTGTTGGTGGTTTCGAGCCCTACTCATGTTAATTTCTAATCGTTTTGAGCTTGACTCGGTTATTTATTGTAATTTCTGTTCGTTTTGGGTTTCATTTATATTTATCAATGCTGATTTGTGGTAGTTTTATGCTTGGTAGATTATTTAATTCTATTTTTGCTCGTTTTTGGTTTAATGGAGTTTTTTACTTTTCTTTGTAAAACTTATTTTATGGATTTTTTTTTAATTAGTTTCTGTTCGTTTTATATTAACATCGTCTTTTCAGGGAAAAAGAAAATAAATCTTTATTATCTTTTCAGTTAAATCTTTTCGTTTTTCTTGATAAATGTATAATTTGGGCTCTGGAGCAAATTTTTCAACATTTTCCCGATAGTTATAGAGATCTAAAAACTTGCACTTTTCTAAAAACTGAATTTACTTGAGTTTCTTAGAGAATCACAACAATATACTAAAAGTGGTCGATATCATGGTCGGTGAAAAAC
Organism: Artemia sp. Kazakhstan ARC1039; assembly: GCA_029168905.1. Classification (NCBI taxonomy): domain Eukaryota; kingdom Metazoa; phylum Arthropoda; class Branchiopoda; order Anostraca; family Artemiidae; genus Artemia; species Artemia sp. Kazakhstan ARC1039. Next base: position 5,981 of record JAQQPU010020597.1, read on the forward strand.
TATTGAGAGTCTTATAAATTATTGTTTATTTTATGGAGGCTAATTACGGAATTTTTACTCGTAAGGAAACATCCTGTTTTTGCGTAAGTTTTGTGTTTTCAGAAAAGCGCTTTTATATTTTATATTTTACCAATGTTTTTTTTTTTATTTTACTAATATTGAGAAATATCTTCAGTTAGTTCATATGAACAATTTTGTTGACCAAGCGTAAGCTGCTATGCAAGTTTTCTTCCGTTTCGGTTTTGCTTTTTGTTTCAATAAGAAAAGTCATTTTTTATAAAAATTAATTTATACCATGATTAGCCACCCAAACACGCAACCAAGAACCCCAAACACCCTACCCAACCTATCAACCAAATGAACAGACCAAAGAATATTTTAAATATATGACTAGAAACTGCTACTGCTAGCAACTAACCGCAGTACCGAACCGCCTGAGGCCAACACAGCGACAGACTATCCGCCACCATCCCCATCCATTCAAAGTCTCCCTCTTTACACCCTCCCACGAAGTTCCCGTTTCCCTTAAATATTTCTTTTTGATATCTTACAACCCTAACCGTGAACGACCTACTTTCTGTTTAGCCCATGATGGTTGGCCAAAAAAGACAATCTTTGGCCATCTTTCATCCTTCATCGAAAGGACGGGCCCTATACATCTCAACTTTTCTCTCATTATAGCCCAAGAAAGCGGCATTGAACCACACTTTTCGTACAGTCCACTGTTTTAAACTGCAGGGTGTCGTAAATTACTTGATTTAAAACAATTATTGAAATTTTTAGCAAAGACTGGTTGAATTGAAAAATTACAGAGAATATTCAGCTTTAATGCCACAAAATAATATATTGTTTACATCAAGTATCAGCTTTCTGTCAAATTTCCTGTTTTTTAGTTAAGTTGCTTGACGGTACACTGTGTGTTGGCGCTAGTGGCTTTCAGTTCCTACTTTCCCCCGTTAAACTCCCAAAGGTCCAACTCCTGCAAGTTTCCCATTTTTCTTGGAACAGACCTTACGACAAAAGCTCTTACCATTCTTGAAAGTTAAGATTCCAAGAATCATAAAAACAGGTATCCGCATTTTAAGAAACCATTTAGCTTAGAACAGATATTCACATTTTAACATTTCTATATTCTCCGTCTCATCACGTCTTGCAACTTCAGTTTAACTGCAAGTATAAATGATTATCTGTAGAATGCTGAGAGACGTTCAGGCGCAGGATATTTTCCTCTCACGAAAGGGAATGCTTCCCACTTCTGAGATTGCATTTGGAAGAATTACCATTTTAAGGCCTTTAAAGCAGGAGCGTTTTAACCAAATCAGACAAGTACGGAGGATTTTTATAGTTAGGGGGGGGGGGGTCAGTAAAAAAAGTATTGGATAATTTAAATTATATAACCTAGAATCTTGTGAAAAATTTGGATTTCGAAGTGGGTTACTGGACTTAAAGCCCACTTCCTTCCCATCCATGTTATCGAACCAAATATAGGAAAGGTTTACTAAATAAAAGCTTTTTGGTATACACTTTGTGACATTTGCAACACTGTAGGCAGATACATTCTTAGTAGGCAGACATTAGAAAAAGTATAGATGTAGGGCAAGGACGCTAAAAAGGATAAAAAAGCTTAAGAAAAGCCAAGTATCGCCAAATATTAGATGGCGTTGGTGATTTTTGTGCCTACACTGGCACAAGTATCCACCCTCATAAGTCACCCATACTCTTTGGTAAAGTCTACGTAGGCGTTTGAGGCAATCTGAAGTAGTAGAAACAAACTTTTGTTTCATTTTTGAAATTGATTATAAAAAACTTACAGAAAAGTAACCTTTTCAAAGAAAAATAATTCGTTTTATTAGTTCTTTCCAAGGACCGTTCAAGACACATACAGCTTTCAAACGAAATATATTACAAATAGTTTTTTTTTGTACTTATTACAGCATTTAAAATAAAAATATAAATTACTGTGAGGTAAAATTTTGAGCTAATGAGCTTTCAACAATTAATATCAATAGAATAAGCGTTTAAAATCAATAGAGTAAGCGTTACGTGACACAAAATTTTAGAGTTCTCAGCAGAAATTGGTGTTTCTTCGATTCCCGTTTGTGAGCAGCTGCTGGGTTGTCTATCTTCAGAAACCAGCGCTAGTCCGCCATCATGACTGCATCCCATCTTCCCTGGTACCTCTCCTTCATTTGGCGCATTTCCTGGTGGAACCTTTCTTCCTGCTCGTCGCTCATTACCCCAAGGTTTTTAGGAAACTACTCCATGTGTGAGAACGGTAAGTGCATCTTTATACTCGTCAAACACTCGAGTTTTTGGAAGGCCTCTATCATGCTGCTAACGAGTATGGCACGGTTTGCTGCCTTTGTGTTCCCCAAGAAGTTTTTCACCATCTGTACAACCGATTTCCACGCACCGCACTCTAGCGTTTGCATTGAGTTTTCGAACTTTGTGTCCTACAAGAGCTACCGTATCTGTGGGCCATCTAAAATACCGGCCTTCAGCTTCTCAACGGTCAGTCAAGAAAAGGCTCAGCACAGGTAGGTGAAGTAACTCCCATCCTTGTCCAAAGCGCGAGTGAACTACTTCATTAATCCAAGCTTCATGTGTAGCGATTGGATCAACATCATCTCCAAGTCAACAAGAGGTTCGTTTATGATGTTTCTTGCCCCAGTTACTTACCTGTCACCCTCTCACCTCTGTCACCTCTGGCGCCAGTCACCCTTTATTTACATAGTGCTGGGATCTGTCTCGACCGTTCCACATACATATAAAGCATGGTTACTTCATGAACCCGAACTGCTGACCAAGTAAAAAGTTCATCGTCTTGAAGTCAACACAGATGATCCATTGGTGATGCTCATATTAGATTTTGTCAAGCCCATACTTTACTGCTTCATATTTTTCTTTGGGAGTTGTGGAATGCAAAGAGGGACTGAGGTTAGTTGGTTCCTATTGTGGAGGAGCACACACTTCAAAGAGCGCCTTCAAAGATATTGAGGAGCGACGAGTTTACCAAACAGTCTGGCGACATCTTGGCAGTACACAAGGTCTTACTCGTGGCAGAAGTACCCCATATAGTCCTCATGCCTTCTACGAAAGAAACTGATATGTGCATCTTCACCAAATAGATTTTCTCTTTGAGTCTGGAGGCCAACAGCTCTGAGGAAGTCTTCGACAAGTTGAGATCCTGAACCAAATCATTAAGCTCACATTGTAAAAAGGACTGCAGACTATCTTGTGCTTTACACTCCTCTTCTGTATATCCTCCCTCATCAACAGTGGTGGCCTTGTTGTCACTGTCGGGAAGCTCTGTGAACGGTGGTATAGAATTTTTTTTGTAATGAGCAACGGGACAGTGGGCAGATAGAAGGTCAGAGTACTGGAGGCTGTGTCAATTCTTCCAGTTGATGCCAGTAGTATTAGTGGCACAGAAGCCACAATCCGATGTATGGTCAAAGGGCTCCCTCCAAACCATTGGAATTCCAACCTTCAGTGAAGTTTTCGCGCCATTTGTCCACTGCTGGAGGTATTCCACACACGTCTTGCACACCGTGTGAAGTGCCCAGGGCTTATCCTAGTCTCCCAGATTGACTTCAAAGTAAGCTTCGTAGGCACGCTTTACAAATCCTGTGATGTTTCTCCAGTCCATTCTACAAGCAAAATAGGATTGAGCTAAAAAGCCCCTGATATTAGCATATGTACCCCTCGTCAGGTAGGCCTATGGCTGTATCTCAAAACGTTAACCTGATAGAGCAAAATGACTGGGATATTCGGCCTCAGAACACCAAAATTAGTCTAAATCAGATGAGAAACCCCTGTTGATTATTTGGCTGTTACCCAGTGTTATCCTTGTTGGCCTACCGCCTAGGTTGCAAATATATAGCCGAAATGTACAAAAGCCTCCACCCCCCTATTGTGCAAATATATAGCCGAAATTTGTCTCTAAACTATTATATTTTTATCCTATTTTGTTTTATTTCATTAGCATTAACCAAACTTCACTTCCCGTGAGTTCCCTAGCTAATAGAACGGTACTTGTGAATTAGCTCTTACCCACGAAAGAAGTCAAGTTTGGTTAATGCTTAATGAATTAAAACAAAATAGGATGAAAATATAATAGTTTAGAAACAAATTTGGGCGATATATTTGTACATTAGTGGGGGGGGGGTAAAGCATAGCATTTTTTAATTACGTAACCTAACCTAACTAAGCACCTCCCCCCCCCTAAACCCCCAAAAACAACAGTTTAAATGGTATACCGTTTAAATATTGTAAACGCAATAAGAAATCACACTTTGCGATCAATTTATCCATTTCAAATACCCGTTGGACGGGTTTCCTGTAGTATTTCCTTGTACAGTCTATAGCGGTGGGTAAGAGCTAATGCACAAGTACCAATAGAACAGTACCGAAAATCCTGCCCCATCTCCCCATATCACTTTATACGAAAATTTTCTACATCATTTAAGTGAACCACCTCTAGTTTTTTGGAGGAGGGGAGGTGGGCAACTACCGTCTTTCCAAAATGCCGCGCTTTCTTCTATATAAATGGTTGCAATATTACCGGATGTACCCTTCAGACAAGGTTCAATGTTTTACCACAATTCAAATAAACGAATACATGGGATTATCTAAAAAAAAATTCTTTCTTTTTTCAGGTCTGCTACATTTATTTCGTCGGATAGAGACATATTCGCTCAGCCGTAGTTAAAAATTAACACCCAAAAAATGCAGTCGAGTGGTCATATGCTTTCCGGGTTGCATACCTCAAGCTATGTGTTACGTTCTAAATAATTTTAGTAGTATTTTCAAAATGTAACATGTCTATAGCAGAGAGTGAAAAACAATCGTGGTATTTTATAACAAAAAAATATGTTAGAAAAATACGAGCCATTCGCTTTATATGGGCTATATGTGTTCTAGTGATTATTGCAGTTCAAATTATATGTTTTACCAACCCATATTGGGTTGTGAATGTTAAGGGCCCTGTAATTGGATATTTCGGGTTATGGAAAACCTGCAGGTCTTTTAGTGGTGATTTTAAGTGTCAGGGAAGACTTGATGATTTTGCAAATTTGCTTAATGTCTCTGCAAAAGCAGTCACTGCTTTGTATGGACTTGGGGCGCTGATCTTAATTGGAGGTGCTTTAATCATGGGGTTCTTCGCATTTCTTCGAGCAAGTAAAGTTCTACGAGCTTGTGCATGGATGATATGTTTATCAGGTATTTATTTACCTCTAGAATTCTTAGACTCACATTGGTACTTGTGTATTATACCGACCACTGTGTTGTTCTTGATCTGTTGTAAAACCAGTTTCTCTGTGTGCACTCGGAGATAATCAGCTTAACCTGAATAAGATAAACTGCTATGCAGGTATATTTTAATGAACTATTTAATATATAGAGTTGGTTAGATTCAGTGGCGGATCCAGGTGAGGGGTGAGGACCCCCCCCCTAACATAGTATAGAGTGGTGTAATTTACTCAATTAACGCAAGATTGCGTTAATTAAACTTGCTCCTAACGCAAGTTTATTGGACCAACCTGTTTTGCGCCCCCCTAAAAAAAAATCCTGGGTCCGCCCCTGTTAGATTAGGTATTTAATATAATGCATTCTGCGCAGCCAGCTTTCCATAATTCTCTGTTGTAGTTTCCATAATTTTGTAAATAAAGTATTATATTTTCATCAGATTTTGGTATATTCCATTATGATTCACCTAGCTTAACTTCACGAGTGTGGTTGGTATAATACACAAGTACCGTTACTTTCAGTGTAACTGTGTCAGTCCCCATCCCTCCCCTTATACTTGTATATGGCCCTAGAATATATTAGTACAAGAACTGCTGGTATTATTTTCGAATTGGCATTTGCCTGTTTGGCACTATGAACAAACCGCTAATGAGACATAGGGCCTAAGTGCAAAGATTGAATTCAGCGTATTCCCCCTGGAAAATTCCCCACGCGTAAAGTATAGCCCAATGGG
>JAQQPU010020599.1:0-15362 GCA_029168905.1 Artemia sp. Kazakhstan ARC1039
CCACAAACCCAAGCGGTATAAGGTGCGCGGTCCTAAACTTGGAGGAAAATATGCGAACTAGTTATGCTAAAAATTTTGTAATTTAAATCAGTGGGCAGATACAGACAAATAAGACAAAATGTGTAAGCCTAGAACCCCTAAGTTATTATAGGGCAACCCCCTTATAATATCTCATAGGAGATAGGTAGTTCTCCCCAAAATATGTTAAGTAAAAAGTGTCAGTTAATTGTGATCGTGTAACTTTATAACGTTGATTTAAGTAATTTAAAAAAAAACAATATGTCAGAAGAATTAAGTGAACTATTAATGGCGCAAAAATTAGTAACAAAAATGTTGAAATAACGAAATCCATTCCTCAACATGAAGGACAATCATATGTTAAAGAATCTAATATCCCAGTGGCCCAATTTGTAGAGATGACTAAAACAGTGCGAAAAACATTAATAAGTATGCTCCTTCTAAGATTGAGAGGGCAAGCTTTAACCTTCTTAAAGCGAATTGAAAATACTATAGGGGATGATAACAACCTCCTAATAAATACGGTAGACAAACTACTAACAGCATTTAGAGACAGATTTATTGAGACTAGTTCAAGAAATAAATTAAAATACGGGACGGTACGCTTCGACCAAACACAGAATGTAAGAGAATATTTACATAATACAAGGATTTCAGTAGAAGCAAAATTTGGAAAAGGTTCCAGAGAATTGTTTGAAAAAATCATCCTACATGCCTTTTAATAAATTACCCTTTTAATAAATTTTAATAATTTAATAAATTACCTCCGCATATTAAGCGACAGATGAACTTTAAAAATACCAATTTAACTAGCGTAACAGGGCATAAATTAGATGCAAAAGGTTCAATTCGCCTGGATGTGAAAAAGGATAATAGAATTTTTCCAACAAATTTTATAATATTCAAAAATTTTCCATATGAAGTCATTATAGGTGCTAATTTTTTAAAGTCAAATAAAGTATTATTAGACGTAGGGAACGAAAGGCTTGTGTACCTGGCAAACACCCCTTCCCTTACTCTAAGAGATTGTAACAAAGGCTGTAAGGAGTGTGTAACAGTAAATAGAATTTCCGGCAATATAATGTCACAATCTTTTTAACCTCATGTCTCGCCACAAAGAGGACATGGCATAACCAGGAATTTGCTTCCTTATTCTGGGAGACCTCGGAGAAGGGAAATAAATTCAAATAAAAAGTGGATTAAATCTGCAAAAATAAAAATAGGAGATATGCGACGATATAGGTCAAATGAAATCAAGGAAAGAGTGGAATTATGGAAAAAAGTAGTACACCCCAATGCGGTTCATGCCCAAACAATGTCAGGTCTTCCAACAATTCCGACAGAAATCTAAGACATGACACAAAACAGTGCCAGTCTAAATTTAATAGACAATAAAAGTGAAGAAAAATATTATGGGCTCGCAATCCGGAAAACAAAAATTCCTCCCAAAACGATGCAAAGAATTCAAATATTTCAGATGATTGAACCAGTGGATAGCAAATCCGAAAAATGGTTTGCGACTCCGTTGGACGGAATTTCCAAAAATCTGTTATGCAAAGAACAGACTATATCTTACGAAAAAGGAGAAGGTTTTTTTTGGGTAACTAGTAATCATGAAAGTGATATAATTACGATAAAAGGGGACATGTTTGGTTCAAATCCAAATTATCTCAGAGTTTGATTTAGATAAGTGGAAAAATTCCAAAAGAGACCTAGTTAACAACATCAATACCTAGAATGACAAATACCATATAACTAAATCGCAATTTTTAAACAAATTTAATATGGATCATATTACTGACTTAGGACTAAAAAAAAATTATGCAAATTATTCTGGAATTTCAAAGATGTGTTTTCCGCATCTGAAGATGACATTCTTCAGAACATTCAATTCCAACGACCGGTAATCTTGTCACAAAACAGCCATATCGTATACCGTATAAACCGTATGTATCTGTATACCGTATGTATCTGTCATAATTTGGATATTTTATTAACATTATCAAACCAGTAGGCTTTTTGAGTGAATTATAATCCCAGTGTAGCTATTGGATTTCGTAATATTTGTCAAAGGATTATAGTTCCTGACCTATGATAAAACCTTTGCTTAATATACTAACCTAGTTTCTGGACATTTATTTATATTTTGTAAAAGTGGTATGAATTTGAAATTTTTTCACTGATAATATTGGAGGTTGGCCACCAAGCAGTGTTATTTTAAATAAATAAGACATCTGATATTTAGAAGTATTTACGCTACAATTGAGGTGGGGAAAGAAAAGTGAGCAGAGGGGGGGGGGGGGGGTGGAGACTTGTTAGCAAGAGCCGTGGTACCCACTGGGCTCGCCCCTTAAATTGCGGGGACAAGGTAGACAGCCTTCAACGCTTCGCTTACTTTTCTCACAAGGTAACCACCAAAAAAATATTGAATATATAGTTCAACCCTTAAATATCTGCCTAGAATTCTATATTATTAATTATCAAAGAAATTGGTGAATATATTTTGGGCTTAATCCAGATTAATGAAATGAAAACTGTGCTGGTATTGAATCCAGTTTTAAACTTTGTATCTAGATGCATGGCAAAGGGTATTAAGACTGATGTGTTTGTTAACAAAGGAATAGAGTTTTTAGATCATGCAAGTATTATGGAAGCCAAAAAACTGCAGTGGACTTACTATGAGGTTGAACTCGGATATGAAGAACGATTTTGCGAATGCCAAAAAGACTGTGATAACTTGACGGATATCGCAAAAGCCATATGGCGCTGTGCTAAGGACGGTAAAGAGCTTCCGACTTTCGTTATTCTAGAGCCGGAGTCTGTTCCCACGTGTGGTGATGAAATTGTAGTCTGTATTACTACCAAATTGAACGAAATGACGAGAAAAATGGACAGTGAGCTGCAACAGTTTTCCCGCAAGTTAGATACTCTGAACAATGGTTTGAAAATTATTGCTGATTCCAAGAATCAGCCTACAGCCTCCTCGTCAGTATCTAAAACGCCAAATGTGGAAAAACAGCTATTCTCGGTTGTCGTGAAGAATATGCCTCAAGCGTAAGGACTTTATAACAGGCTTGGCACCGGGTGATACAACATTAGCGGATGCAGTGCTCAGGTGGAGAAATGAGGAATGGCAACTGTCAGTCTCTTCGAAGCAAGCCGCAGAAAAAGTCTCGGCTGCCCTTAAAATTAGCCATAAAATTGACAATCGACTTGTTAATTCCCAGTTCATCGGTATAGTGAAACGTCTCTCCAGCAACGTGACGGAGGACCTTCTGAAAAATCTGTCAAAAGGCTGTAAAAAAGCAATCAAGTGTGGCAATTCACAAGCGTTTAAAATGTATTACCCCTCTAAAAGTGCTTTGTCCGCTGCCAAAATCATCTGTTTCAGATGATTTTGACACAAGGGATAGTCCCGAGTTGCTTTAGTCTGGGTATGGTTATACCGATATTAAAGAAGGGGAAGCCAGCCGAACAGCCTTCTTTGTATTGGCCAGTAACGATATCTTCAGTATTTTGTAAACATTTTGAGATTGTTATGTTTGATGAGATTTATGATAAGTGTGAGATGCCTCCACACCAGTTTGGTTTTCGAAAGGGCCTCGGGTGCACCCATGTACTTTATCTTCTTTCTAACATATTACTTGATGCTCATCTCTCGCGAGAAACTTTGATCTTAGGTCAGTATGATGTCAGGAGAGCTTTTGACTCTAGGATTCATGCCCAGATTTTGGTTGAGCTGTGTAAGCGAGGCGTGCGTTCTTCTATTGTAAGGTCACTACGTGATATGTATAGAAACCTCAAGCTTCGTGTTCGTTTGCAAGTTGGTGAGTTTAGTGGGGAGATACCCGTACATAAGGGAATTAAGCAAGGGGATATAACGTCTCCTACTTTGTATAACAACAGTGTTAATGATGCACAACAGGTTATCTCTCCGAGTTATATTTGCAAGCATATTGACTTGTCACTTCTAGGTTTTGAAGATGATCTTTTAAATCTGTCTCGGTTGCTTTCTTCATTAGAAAATAATTTCTCGCGTCTTGAAAAAAGTTATACTGATATTTGTTTGCAGTTTAATGCAGAAAAGTCTGCTGTTTTATTTTTTAATTGCCCTGAAGATAATGCTACAGTCAGGCTTGGTGGAATTACCGTAACACGGTCTAGTCACATTAAGTACCTAGGCCTCCCGATTGGTCGTAATATTCGAGAGACCCAGTCTTTGCTTATTCAACATCTTTCTAAAAAAGTGCGCATTGCCTATGCGGGTGTTGTCACTAGCCGTCGCAATTCATGCCGTAAATAGTTGGATCGTCTTTATAATGCAGTAGCTTTGCATCATGTCTTGTACCTGTCTCCTTTTTGGAAGCTCCTGAGTGCACGAAACAAGAAAGACATAAGGTCAGTATTTTTCAAGTATGCCCGATATCTTCTTCAAGTGCAGCCTTTTGTTAGAAATCGCCATATTGTTGCGAAATATGGAATTATTGAGCCTCTGAGTGCCGTGGAGGAGGTAATTCAGAATTAAATGAAAAAACTAGAGCTTCTGGGTCACGAGTGGGCCCACCTTCTCAAATAGTTGTGTTAGTATATAGTTATTTCTGTTTGTATTTGTTTTTCTTGCCAGTTTTACCTTTTTCTTTCTTTTCTAGTTTGTGCTCTGTCTTTTTCTGTTGATTGTAAGACAGGCTATTAATAAAATTCATTCATTCATTCATAAAGAGTGGTTGGAAAATAAAAATCATGAATTAGAAAAAAATAAGATTATACGCCCCAGTATAAATCCGTATTCAGCACCTGTGTTCTTAGTCCCGAGTCCAGAATGGTGACCAGAGACTTGTAGTAGATTATAGAACCCTTAACAAGCAATTAGTCAGTGATAAATTTCCTTTGCCAAGAATGGACAAAATTCTTGACTCTATCTCAAATAAAAACAAAACCTTTACTTCTTTAGATCTTACCCAAGGCTATCACCAAGTAAAAATAGCACAGAAAGATAAAAAACCGCGTTAATAACCGCGTTAATAACCGCTATAAAACCGCGTTTTCTACAACTGAATGTGGTTCCTATGAATACTTGAGAGTACCTTTTGGACTAAAGACAAGTTCAAGTGCGCTATTTAGACCCTTATTACACCTATTAAGAGGATTAAAGAATATCATTCATTTTGTTGATGATGTCAAATGTGTAGGAGAAAATGCTGAACAACATTTAGAAACATTAGCTAAAGTGTTCGAGAGATTCAGAGAAGGCAATCTAAAACGCCGGCCTGAAAAAGTAAACTTATTTCAACCTAAAATTACATTCTTAAGAGTAGTGGTGACTCAAGGAGAGATATCTCCTGACCCAGACAAGATAAAATGGGTTGGAAATCTTAAACCCCTTCGAACTGTGAAGGAATTAAGAGCAATTTTAGGCCTTACCGGTTACTTGAGAAAATTCGTGCGCAATTACACCCTAATTACGAAACCCCTAACAGAATTAACTAAAGCGAACTCCCAAAATATTACCTGGTCCCAGGAAGCTTGAACTTCCCTCGACCATTCAAAAAGGCACTCACTTTTGAACCATTATTATCGTTGCCAGATTTCGAAAACGGACAATTCGTGGTCACAACTGATGCCAGTTCAAAGGGCATTGGTGCTATTCTTTCGCAAATAATTCTAATGGGAAACCCTGGTCCTTTGCAAGGACCGTTGGTTTAATTGTTTAAGGATTTTGAATTGTTGTAATCCCTTGTTAAAATATACACAGTTATTTCTGCAATTACCCATTTTTTGCTCATTCCGCAATTCAATGTCTTTTCATACTGTAATCTATTCGAAGGTATTTGATTACTACAGCAAATTCAGTTTCTCAAAACGATTTCTACTAAGCTTCAAACTTATTGTTTTCTTTTTTAAGGTTTTGGAATTATTGTTTTGGAATTATTGTAATTCCATGTTAAAATCTATACAAATATTTTTACAATTACCAATTTTTGTTCTTTAGTACATTTAATGTGTTTTCATACAGAATCCATTCAAAATTATTAGATTATAACAGCAAGTCTGATTTCTAACAACGATTTCTACTAAGTTTCAAGCTTTTGCTTTTCTATTTTAAGGTTTTAAAATGGTGGTAATCTCTTATCAAAACGAATATCTCTGCAATTACCATTTTTTAGTCTTTAAAGTGGTGTTCACAAGCGTGTCTAGCTAGAATTCCATGTCAAGACACGTGAATCCAATGTCTAGGCAACGACCGTTCACATATAAAATTCGGTGCTTAGCTAAAACAACAAATTTAGTTTCAAATTGTCTTTTCTAGCCAATCAACAGAGCTTATGTGGACAAATCTTATTATATATTCTTATTATTATATTATTATATTTATTATTATAAATTCAAATATTATAATACTTATTTTTACTGTCACAAGCTAATAGATGAGATAAGCAAAACAATTGCCTTAGTGTGCTTCATTATTATGTCTGGTGTTGTATATTTGCCTAAAAAGAAAAAAAAAATAATCAATGAGAAAACAAAATTATATTTCAGTTTACAAATGTAAAAGAAAAAAATGATGAAAATAGTGGATCTTGACACATTCTGATTGGCTGTAATCGAAAATCCTAGACATTGAGTTCTAGAGGCTAGAACTCAATGTCTAGCCAAGAGCCTTGTCTAGCGTGTCTAGCTAAGCGCCGAATTTTACTTGTGAACGGTCCTTGCCAAGACATTGGATTCTGGCTAGACACGTGTCTAGACATGGGATTCTAGCTAGACACGCTTGTGAACGCCGCTTAAGCAATTTAATGTACTTCTCCATACCAGAAAATCGTCAATTTTTCCTCGTAAGTGTGGCAAGTGTGGCAACGTTTTGCAATACTGATGTACATAAAAAGATCTTACTCACATAAATATGGTCTTTTCATAATGTATCTTTTCAAATATATTTGATTGTTAAGCAAGTCCAATTTCTAAGAGTGATTTCTTCTAAGCCTCAAACTTTTGGTTTTATTTTTTAAGGTTTTTCAATTGTTGTAATTCCTTTTTAAAATTTAGACAAATAGTTTTGCAATTACCAGTTTTTTTGTTCTTTAGGCAATTTAAAACGGTAATTTAAAAAGGGCAATCGTCAAAATAAAGAGAGGAATCTTGGGACAATTTGACCTTCCGATCAGAAAAGAGGAAAAGAAAAGGGCGAAAAAGGAAGACAGTACAAATCAAAAGGATGAAGGACTAGAAAATTTGAAAACTACTCTCAAGTTTTAATATAGCAATGTAGGCTACCATTTCTTAGGTAAAAACAACTATTTTACGTCCAAGATGGATTTTTTTTTCTGAAACGGAGGGAAAGAACAACAGAACTAGAAGAGAAATGATACATTCTAAACAAAATATCTTTTTTAGAATACTGCTACAAAAAAATTGTCGTTTTCCATTCATTTTTTTATGTTACTCCGTTTAACTTTTATTTCCAAGGCCGATGATTTCTAATTTAAACACTATCTACCGTCAATAATTTCAAAGGATCCCCTTTGCCAGGTGAAGAAAGCTAAGTTTCAAATATGAGTTGTCACCTCATACATATCTATGTACGGAGGTAATCTAATAGCTTATTTCATGCAATGCATAAGTTGCTTGGCGCACTGATAGTCTTTGCTGCCAAGAAAAGGCTATCTAGGTTTTGTACTTAAAAAAATTCGTGAAGATAGCATTTGAAGTGAAAATCAGTTGAAGCAATACCTTGTGACAGTACAGTAGTTGAGTCCATGGCTCTTGGTGAAAGGTTCTCTAGTTTAACCCCGCCTGCCGCAAGGAAATGGGTTTAAAGAATTCTTTGGTATTAATTTTCCTTCCCAATATTTTATGCTATTAATTAAAAAAATTCTGAAAAATAAGTTTTTCAAAGAAAAGTAAAGTCCATTTTAAACATAAGCTCAGCAGATACAAATACCTTTTAAAATTCAAACTCAAAACGACCAGAAATTACTATTAAAGAATAAATGAAACCCAAAACGAACAGAAATTAGATAAACAATCATAGCAAAAACATTCAACAAGTAATAATATAAATGAATAAATAGATCTTAAAGCGAGTAACGCTTAGGTTAAATACGAAAATTAAGCTTAAACCGAAAAAGAATATTTTCCTATTGAAGTATAAACGAAACTTAAAACGAACAGAAAATTGAATATGCAAATCAAGCTTGAAACAAACAAAAATCACCCCAAACAAGAGTTTGGGTATGACCTCCTTCTCTCACTGTAAAAGTCTGAAACCTACTGTGTCATTGGCGCTTTACTGAAAACTATATGCATCTTGAACAGTCTTGGAAAGTATAAACAACATCAAATTGAATATCTAATGTATAATGATATTAATTGTTGAAAGATTCATCAGTACAAATATTTATTTCACTGTAATTGTATTTTTATTTTCAATGCTGTAAGAACTGAAAAAGAAAGCATTTGTAATATAATCTGTTTTCAGTGAAGCGCCAATGACGCAGTAGACTTTTGGTTTCTATTTACGGTTAGGAAAGGAGGCAGTATCCAAATAGTTGTTTGTAAGGAAAATATATTTGTCTTTAACAACTTTAAAAAAAAACTAGTAAATTAAACTGAATATTTGAAGTTAAGTGATATTAATTGCTGAAAGCTCATCAGTTCAAAATATTTCTATAATTTTAATGTCTATTTTCAATATTAAGTACAAACACAAATATTTGTCATAAAATTGGTTTTCAGTAAAGCGCGAATGACGCAGTAGGTTTTACACTTTTACAGTGAGAGAACGAGATCATACCCAAACTCTTGTTTGTGGTGATTTTTGTTCGTTTCAAGCTTGATTAGCATATTCAATTTAAGTTTCACTTGTTTTAAGATTTATTTATTAGTTTACATTAATATCTATTGCATGTTTGCTTGCATTAAATGTTTATTTAACCAATTTTATGAGAAAAATTTTCTTTTGTGGGGAAATGGCGGGTGTGGAAGGGGCGTTGCCTTAGAATCACTTTTGACTATTAAAAACATAACTAGCCATTTAAATTTTCGATCAAATGAGCCCTTTCTGAAGTTTGTACGACAACGTTGTCTATTTAAAACCTTGTATACCCCCAGAGCCTACCTTAAAACCCTTGCCCTGGGGGCTGTGGGGGAGTTGTCTTCCTCAAAGACCTAATTTCCAGAACTTAAAATGGCTATCTCAAAATTTTGATTGGATGTGTTTGGGGAAAAGGGGGCGTAAAAGGGGGGTTAGTTACCCTCCAATCACTTTCGACTATTAAAAAGGGCATTAGCCCTTTGAATTTCCAATCGAATGAGCCTTTTCTGAAGTTTTTACAACAACGCTTTCTATAAAACCTTATATATCCCCAGGGCACAACTTAAAACCCTTGCCCTGAGGGTTTTGGGGGACTACACTGAACAAAATGGCTATCTCCTTCTATAAAAAAAACCTTATATACCCCCAGGGCATAACTAAAAACCCTCACCCTGAGAGTTGTGAGGGAATGTCCTCCTCAAAAACGTACTTTATATCCGGAAATCAACTATGCTGAACAAAATGGCTATCTCAAAATTGTTATTGGATGTGTTTGGGAGAATGATGGGCGTGGGGGGGGGGGGCTAGTTGCTCTCCAATCACTTTTGGCTATTAAAAAGGGCACTAGCACTTTGAATTTCCAATCCAATGAGCCTTTTTGAAGATTCTACGACAACGCCTTCTATAAAAATCTTATATGCCCCCAAGGCATAACTTAAAACCTTTGCGCTGAGGGTGTTGGGGAGTGTCTTCCTCAAGAACTTATTTTCTATGTGGAAATCAACTACACTGAACAAAATGGCTTTCTAAAAACTTGGATTGGATGTGTTTGGGGGAATGATGGGCGTGGGAGGGCTAGTTGCGCTCCAATCACTTTCGACTATTAAAAAGGGCACTAGCTCTTTGAATTTCGAATCAAATGAGCCTTTTTGAAGTTTTTAAGACAACGCCTTCTATAAAATCCTTATGTGCCCCCAGGTCATAGCTCTCAATCAGTCTTGATTGAGAGTTCGGTATGTTAACACCTTGCTTTTGGATATAAACCTTTTGATAAAGAAAGGTTTCAACCTGTAATAATAATAATAATAATAATGATAATAATAATAATAACATATTGAAACCCCGTCGTATACAATAAATGTACAATGAAAGAGTAGTACGATGTCCGTACTACCTTGTGTAATTTCCTACAGAGATTTATAATCGGCTTAATTTATTTAATTGCTATTGACATTTTTGCTGCTTAAATTTAAATTCCCTTGGGATTTAGTGACTTAGTAAGTACTGAGATTCAGACAGAAAGGTTTAATTACCTGAGAGGATTGTATTATCAAACAGTTCGTGGTAACGAACTGTAAGTAAGGAGCGACCCGGCTCAATGGTAACCGAAACTCTAGAAAACGGTATTTTGATACAAATAGATCCACCAAAAGAATTAGATTTTAATGCTGATTTCAAATATATAAGTTTCATCAAGTTTAGTCCTACCCATAAAAAGTTACGCGCCTGAGAAAATTTGGCTGATTTTCGAAAAAAGGGGGAAAGACCGTCTAAAAGTTATTGAACCTTAATGAAAATCACACCATCATATTTCGCGTATCGGAGAACCCTACTGTAGAGGTTTCAAGCTCCTATCTACAAAAATGTGGAATTTTGCATTTTTTGCCAGAAGAAAGATCACGGGTGCGTGTTTATTTTTATTTTATTTTTTTTTTCCCCAGGAATGATCGTATCAACCCAGTGGTCATAGAATATTGTGGGAGGGCTTATTGGAATGGAAATTAAAATTTCCAGTGCCATTTTTAAGTGACCAAAAAAATGGAGGGCAACTAGGCCCCCTCCCACGCTCATTTTTTTCCAAAGTCACCTGATCAAAATTTTGAGATAGCCATTTTGTTCAGCATCTTCGAAAATATTATAAGTAGGTCTTTTAGGATGACTTAATTCCCCAAAGTTCCCGGAGGGAGGGCTGGAAGTTATGAACTTCACCCAATGTTAACATATATTATTGGTTATTGGGAAGTATACAGACGTTTTCAGGGGGGATTTTCCCTGGTAGTGGGGGTGGGTGGGTGGGTCGGGGGTTATGTGGGAGGATCTTTCTATGAAGGAAGTTTTCATGGGGGAAGGGAAATTGCTATGAAGAGGACGCCGGACTTCCCAGCATTATTTAAAAAAAGATCAGAAATTAAATATAAAAAAAACAAGTTTTTCAACTGCAACAGCAGCAACATCAAAACTTTAAAAGAACAGAATTACATATATGATTGGGTTCAACCCCTAGTCAATACCTCGCTCTTTAAGCCAAAGATTTTTTAGTACTTTCATAAGAGCTATTTATTCTAATGAACGGCCTTTGTGATTAAGCGGTCATTTTTAAAGAATTGGAACAAAATTCGAACTTTCGCTTAAAGAGCAAGGTATTATCTAGGGGGCGAACCCCCTAATATACGTATTAAAAATATATGAATATAGAAGTTCATTACGTAAGTTAATTCGTAAGTTACGTATATTTATTACTAATAAAAACGTTCGTAAATAAAATTAAACAAGTTTCGAGAAAGCCATTTAACCAAATAAAAGTAAATTAATATGCAAATTTTGTTTTAATTATTCATATACGGTGAGCCAAGATCAAAACCTGCATTTTTTCAAAAATGTTCAAATATTAAATAAAAAAAAGTTTTTTAACTGAAAGTAAGGAGCGACATTAAAACTTAAAACGAACAGAAATTATTCCGTATATGAAAGAGGCTGTTCCCTCCTCAACACCTCGCTCTTTACGCCAAAGTTTGACTTTCTCACAACTCTATTTTTTTAAACAATGAAAAACTTTAGCGTAAAGAGCGAGGCGTTGAGGAGGGGACAGCCTCTTTCATATACGGAATAATTTCTGTTCGTTTTAAGTTTTAATGTCGCTCCTTACTTTCAGTTAAAAAAACTTGTTTTTTTTATCTAATTTACGAGTAGCAGCGATATTGATAACATATATTAGGCAATAAGCAGAAAAGGGGAGGGCTCCTGCTGCAAGCACCGTATGTACCTATCGGTATTTAGTTGCCCTTAAATTATGGGGAATTGGTGAGGGGTCCCGACGCTTCCCTTGTTCCTGGTATTGTGTGATTCAACAGACTTTGGCTTTTTGTGTGTGAAAGTTAATACCCTCCAACAGACTTAAAATGCTCAAGCGAACGCAAAGCATTTATCAGCAAACTGTGCCCGTGTCCAGACGGTGACAGAACTGAGTTATGCCGCTAGAATACCGAGTGGAAACTCGTGGTTCGTTCCAAGCAAACCACAAGCCAGATAGTGGATACAGCTAAACGTGCAAAACCGTCGCTCAACATCTCCCTCAAGGAACCTGCTTTTTTAGCTGCGATCATGCGAGTGCCAGCGGATCTAGACGAAGAGTCTCTTAAACAGCTAATCCCCAAGTGTAATAAAACCCTACAGTGTGGCAAGTCTCAAACACTTAAAGTCTACTTTCCGACAAGAAATGACCTCGATACCTTTCTAAAAGTAACAGTGAAAATCTGATATGTCGTATCAGATAATCGGCGCTGCTTTAATTGCCACGCAATCGGTCACCTAGCCGCAGATTGTAAGAACGGTTCAATATGTTCCAAATGTGGCTCCGCCAATCACAAATCTACGCATGATACCCCGTGTCAAAAGGCAGTCTTTTGCGTTGGTTGCAAGAAGCAGGTTCATACTTGCTATGGTGTGAAGCGCCCGAAAAACTGTAAACCCTCGAACTAATGACCTCGTCACTAACTCTTTTATCGTGGAGCATATATGGCTCTTTTATTAATAAACTTCTGGATCTGGAAAGCCTCCGTTCTGAGTCTAGTGTGATTTGTCTCCAGGAACATTTTGTTACTAAACATGGTCTGAACATACTTGAGTTTGAGGATATGACAACTTATTGTGTACCCGCTAGAAAGCTGAACAATAGAGGCAGACCCTCGGGTGGACCTATTACGTCTGTGAAATTAGCTATCCGTTATAGTATCTTCGAATCAAATGATTATTATCTAGCTCTGAGAGTGGATTGTTCTGTGTGTTTTAGTGTGCATCTTCCCACAGACTACAATAATGACCTGTCTGAGCAGAAATTTGCGCTATCTTGTGAAAAACTATGTTCATGTATAGACAAAATTCGACACTTAGGTTTACCTTGCATTATAGCCGGTGACTTTAATTGTAATCTTTCCGAGCCGAATTCTCAAGCTTCACCACGTACAACACTAGTTAAGGGCTTATCTAGGGATTTCTTGTGTGTTTTAGATAAATCGTCCGATTTTACGTATGTTCACACGTCCTCGCGAACTTCCAACCTGGATCACGTTGTAGTATCTTCGGATTTGCGAGTGGATATAGTAAAGGTTGTGTTTGATTATCAGTTGTCTGATCATCTTCCCATAGCTTGCTCTGTCGGTATGCCATCTTCTAGTCACCAAACCACTCCTCTTGCTCCTTTAGCACGTTGGCACCGTTGTAACTGGTCGAAAATTGATCAAGCCTTATTCGTCAAGTCGGTAGATTCAGTCCTGAATAAAATCAGCGTCCCATTTCATCTCCTTCAGAAGTCACTCCAGTTACCTCAAAAAGAGGTTTTGATTTGGCTAGATGTATATTGCGCAGAAATCTGCCATGCTCTTCGCTTCGCAGAAAAAACAAGCTGTTCCTGTGCAACGAATTTGTAAAGGATTCATTCCCGGGTGGTCGTCAAATCCAGATCTCGTCATTTCATGTACTCAAGCAAAATTTTGGTTTTCAGTATTGCAAGGGTGTAGACGTCCAAATTTAGTCTTGTGAACAGCAGACGAATTTTCACGAAGCGAAAGTATTCTAAGGCCCAGGCTCGGTATCGAAAAAATATAGTCAATCATTATTCTTCCTGTGCCAAACAAGACAGAAATACGATCTTCAAGTTTGTCTCTCGTTTTGCAAAAATTCTTCTTCACCATCCCCAGCCGACATCCCTGAAGATGGTATGCCTATTCCGAATCGGAGTTCTCAGCTCCTGACCCCTCCATTGAACAATCTTACGAGGCTGCCTTAGATCGGTTTCTATCTTCTCATCCCTATGAGGATCTTATCGTCAGTACCCATTCTGTTGAAGATTCCATCTGTAGCCTCAAATGGAAAGGCTCATGGGGCATTGACAAAATCAGCGCGATTCACTGGAAACACGGAGGTAAAGTTCTCGTGGCACATATCTCTCTGCTTATGCAGATAATTTTCTCTCAAGGGATTGTTCCTTCCTCTTTTTACATTGAAAATCTGAATCCCATTTCTAAAAAGGAAAAACCTGAAACTCAATGTACAGCATTCCGTCCGATAGCTGTAGCTATGTCACTGTGGAAGCTCTTCGAATTACTGTTTATACAGGAACTCGAGAAAGTATTCTACACTCCTCCACATCGGTTCGGCTTCAAACGAGGAATTGGATGTGCTGATGCCTTAACAGTCGTTGCTAATGTCTTGATAGATGCCAAATCTTCTAGATAGAGCCTTTCTTTGGCTGGAGACGACATTAGACGTGCATTCAATTCTCTAATTTATGCTGCGATACTTTTGAAGGCCGGTAAACGTGGGCTGAATCTAGCTGTCATTCGTTCTCTCAGGAATCTGTATTCTGGATTACAAGTCTGACTGAAGCTACCACCTGACAAGAGTTAGACCCCCATTCTGCGCACCCAACTAGTTCCAGTCAAGAAACGAGCGTGTCAAGG
This sequence comes from Artemia sp. Kazakhstan ARC1039, assembly GCA_029168905.1. Classification (NCBI taxonomy): domain Eukaryota; kingdom Metazoa; phylum Arthropoda; class Branchiopoda; order Anostraca; family Artemiidae; genus Artemia; species Artemia sp. Kazakhstan ARC1039. The sequence continues at coordinate 14,788 of JAQQPU010020599.1, forward strand.
AGTAGTTACCTCTCCCGACCTTTTCAATAACTATATCCTTGATGCACAAGATCAATGTCTATCTTCGCTAAATCTGTCATCTGCTAACTTGTCTTTGGTATGTTACACAGACGACATCCTGAATCTTAGCCGAACCCTTCAGCGGGCAATTGATATCTTTGAAATCCTTGAAGCCGAATATCTTGAAGTTGGACTTCAGTTCAACTCTTCAAAATCGGAATCGTCCTATTCAATGGAAAACTGATTTTTGGGTTCCTATCATTACCCTTGGTTCTAGCTCTGTCCAGCAAGTCGATCACCTCATTTATCTCGGTTTACCCATAGGTTCGTCTATCCGTCACACCCAAAAACTTCTCCTCGAACAGCTTAAACGACGAATTTCAGCGTCTTACGCTTCAGTTGCATCGTGCGAACTCCGATTCAACCGGCTGCTTCTAGCAAGCTTGTATAACGCCATCGCTCTTCCTCACATTTTATATGGCACGCCCTGTTGGAAACTTCTTACTAAAACTGACAAGAACTGGATATGTTGATTGGATGGGTTTCGGGAAATTATGGGCGTCGGGGGGGGGGGG
>JAQQPU010020601.1:1130-15361 GCA_029168905.1 Artemia sp. Kazakhstan ARC1039
AGAGTCTCTCAAACCCCGTAAAGCTATTTTAAAAGGTATAAGAATTAATTATTTAACAAAAATCCACGCTTTTTGAATGACCATCAAGTAAAGATAAAAACACACAGAATGTGGGATCGATCCATCTTGCCCCCTATCAATTCTGAGTTTCCGGCTAGAATTAGACAAAGCCCGTCTTAATCACCAAGCTTTTGTTTTCAGATACGACACGTTTGAAGTTTGGTTCCAAAAAAGGACCCTTTTCTGTAATTATAAACACATATGGTGTTAATCTCTTTGATAGCATGAGAGTGCGAAGCCTGTTCTCCAAAAGTGACCGTTTCTTGTAACACAGATGCTTCTATTTAGATCGGAAAAAGATTTTTGATAACTGGAAAAAAGGGCATTTTTGAACGAAATAACTATTTCTACAGAGCAGGGTGGGGGTGGTTTTTGTTTACATAGAGAAAAAAAGCGTACTTTGCTTTTTCTAAAGAGTATACTATTGTATGGGTTTGTATTGTTGGAGGGGAGGGGGGCTAAGTCCCCCTGAAATTTGAATTTACTAGTAAAACGATTTTTCTTGGAAATAAAGAATGAAAGTGTACTCACATTGAAAATAGAAATATCCATTGTTCCAAAGTTAATAAAATTCAGTATACTATGCTCGATATGTTAAAACATAATGAAAATTAAATTCTAATGCAAGAACATTTTATACAGATTTTCAGTGACGAATTGTTATTCAAAGGGAAAATCATATGTAAGCGAGTCTCTGATTGGCTGTCTAAGAAACAGGTGTCAGCTCGAAAAACACTCTGGTTGAAAAACTTGGAGTTGAAACAAACTTGTGTGGGGAATCCCCGTTCATACTACTATCTTTTTTGCAATGTTTAGAAACAGGTGGGGATTCCCCGCTCGTTTGGAATGGTACCAACGGGGCATAAGCAAATAGAACGTAGTTTCCTAACGTGTTTAATCACGTGTAGAGGTCCCATAGAATAACAATGGAAGGGACATAGTGCTTAAAATAGCATGGGAGGGAATATAAGCCCTTAGAACATGGGAGGGAATATAAGCCCTTAGAACATGCTCTGGAAATGTTTTTCCTATTGGGCCAAGCAAATAACATAGGAATTGCTATACAGGCAGCAGAAATGGAATGTACTGCTCTACTGAAGTGGTCATATACACTTCGGGGGAGACTCAAATGATTAGAAATTGAAAGTTCCAGTTTCCTTTTTAAGAGTGAAAAATGATTCAATGACAACTAGCATCAACCACTAACCCTAATGTTATAAGGCTCCAATTGTTTCCCCAGAGACCTTTCATATGGAAATGATGATCGTATAAACTTCGGAGGGGGCTCATTAGATGGGAAATCGGAAGTTATAGTGCCCTTTTTAAGCGTCAAAAGTAATCGGAGGATAACAACCCCCCACAACCTTCTATCCCCAAATACAATCAATAATCTTTATTTAATATTTCAAAGATCAGAAGACAAAACCCAGGGGTCGACACAACCCTCTAGATCCCAGGGGCAGGCGTTTCAAGTTTTCTCTGGGGGTATATACGGTTCTAATGGAAGTTGTAAAAATTGACTGGAGTTCATTTGATTGGAATTTGGAAGTTCTAGTTCATTTTTTAAGAGTAAAAAAAGATTGGAGTACAGCTAGTCCTCCTCCACAACTTTTTTCCAAAATCTCATGCGATCAAAATTTTGCGATAGCACTTGTGTTAAAAACAATTCAAACATCAGATGAAAAAAATCTGGGGTCGATACAACGCCCCAGAGCCCAGTGGCAAGGGTTTTAAATTATACCCCGGGGCATTTAAAGTAGTAAGAGGGGTAAAGTTTCTAGAAATACATTGTATAAAGCGACCATAATAGCGTCATACCCCCTATATTCCGACCATGATTATACTTTTACAGGTGAACAGGGCTCCAAAACTAGATCTACGCAATAGCCTATGGCGACAAATATACTCATTTAGGAACCTAGATCTAAAAAAATCAATAACATAACGGGACTTAGAATGTGTTATGATAGAAATTCTATTTTTTTTTAAGGTTTCCTTTAGATTCGAAAGTATAAATGATTTGTACATCTGTGATAATGTAGCAGTTAAGTTTTTGTCATGAAGACACATATTATTTTATATTTTGGAGGGATGTTTTGTTTTAAACTTCCGAATATATTTAACGTGGGAATTTTAAATGTATAAGTGTGGTCGCTATAATACACAAGAACCAAACGAGGAGTATGTTCAATATTTATTTAAAGAGTGAGAAAGGCTTGAATTATTATTTGCATATCAACTAAGCTATGTATGAGGGAATAGAGGCTCCATTAAGAGATATAAATGTACGAAAAAAGTTATCAAAAATGTCTTTAGACCCCATCTTTTTATAGTTGGGTGAACGAATTAAACATTCGATTTTGACGTTTTTTTACTTAACAATATCAAATATGGCAATTTAAAACGTTGACATTCTAAAAGTGTCCCATGACCTAAACAGACAAATTATGCAAATTGCAAATCAGGGTATAGGAAAGTTAGTATTTATAAAGACAAAATTCTCGTGATGAGCCTCTATGTGAGACAAAAAACAAAGGCAATAGATTGATTTTACTGGGTGCTTTCATATTAGTTGTCAATTTGAAAGTCTAATAAAAAAGAACTTGAAAAACATGTTTATGTCTTTAATGGAGTTTGTCCTCTTACGGCTTTTATTATTTTTTTTTCTAGATCGCCGAATTTGGTTTATTGTAAGAAAGCAGTAAGGGTGTAACTCCCAAGGCTTTTATTGAAAGTGTGGAGTCAAATACGCACTTCCAGTCCGCATTACTGGAGAAACAAAAGTCCCGTATACCTTTCGCACAACCCCGCCTCCTCCAGTACCAGACTTTAGTCGAGATATAGATTTCCTGCGCCTTGATTTAATCAACATCAAGAGACATTGTTTGAAAAATGAGGATACATTTTTCCGAAAACTGAAATAAGCTTCTTAAAATATTCTAATGAACTTAAAAAAGTCGAATAAATATTAAGTAATGTTATTGTGCTAGTATGAAGGAATTGATACAAGTTTTAATTTTTTTTTAACTGGTTAAGAAGTATATTACTGATTCAAAAGTGCTTAACTGGCTTATTTTGAACTCTGAGAAGTAAGTGGACATATGGGTTTTAGCTCTAGGATACCATTTGAAACATGAAGATACATTTTCCTGAAAACTGAAATAAGATTCTTAAAACATTCTAATGAAATTAATAAAGTCGAATAAATTTAAAGCAATGTTACGGCGATACTATGAGGGAAATGATACAAGTCCAAAACATTTTTACTGGCTCAGAAGTGTATAACTGATGCAAAAGTGCTTAACTGGCTTATTTTGAACTCTGAAAAGTTACAGGAGATATTTAACTCAAGGATACCGTTTGAAGCATGAAGATACATTTTTCTGAAAACTGAAATAAGCTTCTTAAAACATTATAATGAACTTAATAAAGTCGAATAAATCTTAAGCAATGTTACGGCGATACTATGAGGGAAATGATACAAATCCCCAACATTTTTACTGGTTCAGAAGTGTATAACTGATCCAAAGTACTTAACTGGCTTATTTTAAACTCTGAGAAGTTACAGGAGATATTTAGTTCGAGGATACCATTTGAAGCATGAAGACACTTTTTCTCTGACAACTGAAATAAGCTTCTTAAATTATTACAATTAAATTAATAAAGTCGAATAAATTTTAAGCAATGTTACGGCAATACTATGAGAGAAATGATACAAGTCCAAAACACTTTTACTGGTCCAGAAGTGTATAATGATTCAAAAGTGCTTAACTGGCATATTTTAAACTCTGAAAAGTTACAGGAGATATTTAGCTCAAGGATACCGTTTGAAGCATGAAGATACATTTTTCTGAAAACCGAAATAAGATTCTTAAAACATTATAATGACTTTAATAAAGTCGAATAAATTTTAAGCAATGTTACGGCGATACTATGAGGGAAATGATACATGTCCCAAACATTTTTACTGGTTCAGAAGTGTAAAACTGATTCAAAAGTACTTAACTGGCTTATTTTAAAATCTGAGAAGTTACAGGAGATATTTAGCTCGAGGATACCGTCTGAAGCATATAGATACTTTTCTCTGACAACTGAAATAAGCTTCTTAAAACATTATAATGAACTTAATAAAGTCGAATAAATTTTAAGCAATGTTACGGTGATACTACGAGGGAAATGATGCAAGTCCCAAACGCTTTTCCTGGTTTAGAAGTGCATAACTGAATCAAAAGTGATTAACTGGCTTATTTTGAACTCTGAGAAGTTGCAGGAGACATTTAGCTCAAGGATACCGTTTGAAGCATGAAGATACATTTTTCTGAAAACTGACATAAGCTTCTTATAAAATTATAATGAAATTGATAAAGTCGAATAAATTTTAAACAATGTTACGGCGATACTATGAGGGAAATGATAAAAGTGCAAAAAATTTTTACTGGTTCATATGTGTATAACTAATTTAAAAGTGCTTAACTGGCTTATTTTGAACTCTGAGATTTTACAGGAGATATTTATCTCAAGGATACCGTTTGAAGCATGAAGATACATTTATTGAAAACTGACATAAGCTTCTTAAAAAATTATAATGAAATTGATAAAGTCGAATAAATTTTAAGCAATGTTACGGCAATACTATGAGGGAAATGATAAAAGTGCAAAACATTTTTACTGGTTCATAAGTGTATAACTGATTCAAAAGTGCTTAACTGGCTTATTTGGAACTCTGAGATGTTACAGGAGATATTTAGCCTAAGGATACCCTTTGAAGCATGAAGATACATTTTTATAAAAACTAAAACAAGCTTCTTAAAACATTATACTGAAATTGATAAATTCGAATAAATTTTAAGTAATGTTATGGGGGTACTATGAAGGAAATGATACAATGCCGTAACATTTTTACTGGTTCAGAAGTGAATAACTGATTCAAAAATTGCTTAATTGGCATATTTTTAACATTGAGAAGTTAGTGGAGACATGAATTTTAGCTCTAGGCTAGCGTTTGAAAAATGAAGATAAATTGTTCTGAAAACGAAATAAGCTTATTAAAACAATCTAATGAAATTAATAAAATAGAATAAATTTCGATCAATGTTACGGTGGTACTATGAGGGAAATGATACAAGTCCCAAACATTTTTACTGGTTCAGAACTGTATAACTGACTCAAAATTGCTTGATTGGTTTATTTTGAACTCTGAGAAGTTACTGTAAATATAGGTTTTAGCTCTAGGATACCGTTTAAAAAGGAAGGCACATGCTTCAGAACACTGATTCTATCATCTATGGAAACTTTTTATTCACTTCTTTGAGAAAAGTCAGATTTAAAGTGGAACTTTTTCTCTTCTGTGGGAAAAATTCAGAATTGAAGTAAAAGTTTTTCTATCTTCTACGGAAAAATTCAGAACAAAGCTTGAATTTTTTTTTCTTTAAGAAAATTTTGAACTGAAGTGAAACTTTTTTCTTTTAGGAAAAATTTACAATTGAACTGTTACTTTTTCTGTCATCATTTAGAAAATTCAGAAGAGAAATTGAACTTTTCTTCACTTCTTTGAGAAAAATCAGAATTAAAGTGGAACTTTTTCTCTTCTTTGGGAAAAATTTAGAATTTAAGCATAACATTTTTTATCTTCTACGGAAAAATTCAGAACTGAAGTAAAACGTTTTTTCTCTTTAGAAAAATTTAGAATTGAACTCTAACTTTTTTTCTATTTCTTGAGAAAATTCAGAAGAGAACTTGAACTTTTTTTCATTTCTTTGAGAAAACTCAGAATTAAAAGTGGAGTTATTTCTCTTCTTGGGGGAAAATTCAGAAGAGCTTTAACTTTTCTTCACTTTATTGGGAAAACTCAGAATTAAAATGGAACTTTTTTCTTTTCTTGGGAAAAATTCAGAATCGAAGCGTAACTTTTGCTATCTTTTACGGAAAAATTCAGAACAGAACATGTAATAGTGAACTTTAAGCAATTAACATCTTAAAAGGAAGTAAACCCTGACACACAGGCTTAGAGAGTGAGAGAGACAAAAAATCATGCAAACACATAGCCTCAGACTTAAAAACAGACAAATACAGGCACTGGGATAAGCAAGCACCTCGTCCAGACACATAGGCTTAGAGAGTGTTAAAGACAAAAACATATACACACAAATAGAGTTATACATGCAAACCTACTAAGACAGGCAGTGGAACAAGCGAACACCCGCCCAACAGGCACTGGTATATGCAAGTACCAGCCCCAGACGCACTGGTTTAGAGAGTGAGAGAGAAAAAACACACAAACATAAACTCAAACATGTAAACCGACAAAGACAGGCACTGGGACAAGCCCCTATGAACCTTAAATCTTGAATGAAAGATGAACTAATTAAGCTACATTTAATCTTATGTGAACCAAAATAACATTAAGGTGGAATCGAGCCCTGTCGTAGTGAAATTTGTATGTGCATACATATGTGCAGGCTGACTCCGTAGTAAGATCCCCCCTCTCTCTCTCACCTGTCCAGACACATAGAATTATAGAGACGAAAACACATACAAATAAATAGATCTATACAAACAAACCGACAAAGACAGGTACTAGGACAAGCAAACACCTGTCCAGTCAGAAAGGCAAAAAAGAATGAGAGACATACAAATACATAGACTCAGACATAGCAACCGTCAAAGACATGCAATGGGACTTGCAAACACCAACCCAGAAACACATAGGCAAAGAGACTGAGAAACAAATACAAATACATAGATTCAGACATACAAACTGACAAAAACAGAAATTTGGGTAAGCAAACACCCACCCAGACATACAGGCAAAGAGAGTGAGAGAAAAAAATACATAAAAACACATAGATTCAGACATATAAACCGACAATGACAGGTACTGGGACAAGCAAACACCCACCAAGACAAACAGGCCTAGAGAGCAATAGAGACAAAACAATATATATAAACAAATAGATTTATACATACAAACCGACAAAGACAGGCACTGGGACAAGCAACCACCTGTTCAGCCAGTCAGACAGGCAAAAAAGAATGAGAGATACTTTCAGATACATAGATTCAGACAGGCAAATCGAAAATGACATGCTCTGGGACAAGCAAAGATTCGCCCAGACCTACAAGCAAAAATAGGGAGAGGCACATACAAATAAATAGATTTAGCCATACAAACCGTCAAAGATATGCAATGAGACTTGCAAACATCCACCCAGACACACACAGGCAAAGAGAGTGAGAAACACATACAAGAAAATAGATTCAGACATACAAACGAACAAAGACAAACACTGGGACTTGCAAACACCCACCCAGACACTCAGGCATAGAGAGTGAGAAACACATACAAATACATAGTTTCAGACATATAAAACCGACAAAGACAGGCAGTGGGATAATCAAACACCTGCCCAGACACACAGGCAAAGAGAGTGAGAGAGAGGCAAAAAACACATACAAATATATATATTCAGACATATAAACCGATAAAGACAGACACTGAGACATGCCAACACTCGCCCCGACACACGGGCAAAAAGAGTGAGAGAGACAAAAACACATACAAATATATAGATTCAGACATACAAACCAACAAAGACAGACACTGAGACACGCAGACATCTGTCCAGGCACACAGGCAAACATGGTGAGAGAGACAAAAAAAAACATACAAATATATAGATTCAGACATACAAACTGACAAAGACAAACACTGAGACATGCAAACACCTGCCCAGCCACATAGGTAAAGAGAGTGAGAGAGACGAAAACAAATACAAATACATACATTCAGACATACAAACAAACAAATACAGGCAGTGGGACATGCAAAAACGACGACACAACACTACAAAAATATTTCAACTCTTACATTTCAGCAAAAAAAAATCCAATATGAACTTTGAAACATCATCAGAATATAACAGTGACAAGGTAAACCACGACACAACATTAAAAAAATATTCCAAGTCTTACATTTCAACAAAAAAAATCCAAAAATGAACTTTGAAACATTAACAGAATGTAACAATTACATGGTAAACCACATCACAACACTATAAACATATTCCAAGTCTTACATTTCAAGGAAAAATTCCAAATAAATTTTAAAACACTAACAGAATATAACAGTGACAAGGTAAACCATGACACAATACTACAAAATATTCGAACTTTACAACATCAACAGAATAACAGTGATAAGGTAAACCACGACACAAGACTATAAAAATATTCCAAGTCTTACATTTCAAAGAAAAAAAATTCCAAATGAACTTTGAAATATTAACAGAATGTAGCTGTGACATGGTAAACCACAACACAACGCTACAAAAGTATTCCAAGTCTTTCATTTCAACGAAAAAATTCCAAAATGAACTTTTAAACATCAACAGAATGTAAGATTGACAAGGTAAATCACGACACAACATTACAAAAATATTCCAAGTCTTACTTTTCAACGAAAAAATTCAAAAATGAACTCTGAAACATCAACAGAATAACAGTGACAAGGTATACCTCGACACAACACTATAAAAACATTCTAAGTCTTACATTTCAACGAAAAAATTCCAAAATGAACTTTGAAATATCAACAGAATGTAACTGTGACATGGTAAACCACGACTCAACACTACAAAATATTCGAACTCACATTTCAACGTAAAAATTCCAAAAATGAACTTTGAAACATCAACAGAATGTAATCGTGATAAGGTAAACCATGAAACAACACTACAAAAGTATTTCCTCGTCTTACATTTCAACGAAAAACGACACAACGCTACAAAAATATTCCAAGTCTTTCATTTCAACGAAAAAATTCCAAAATGAACTTTTACACATCAACAGAATGTAAGATTGACAAGGTAAATCACGACACAATACTACAAAAATATTCGAAGTCTTATATTTCAAAGAAAAAATTCCAAAATGAACTTTGAAACCTCAACTGAATGCAACACTGACAAGGTAAAACACACCACAACACTACACAACTATTCCGAGTCTTGTTTTTAGGTATGATTGAACATAAAAGACATGGATCCTAGAGATAAAAAAAAACTTTTTATAGATGGCAACATCTTTTCAATCAGCGCGCGCAAAGCGAGCTTAAATAAACCTAGTTTTTTACACGTCTCTCACCATACCCATGTGTCTGAGCAAGTGTGATGCAATCTATGACTATAGGTGTAAAGATGGTAGCAGTTGAGGTAGTAAAAAGGTGTCGCCATCTATATAAAATGTTTTTATGTGTTGGATCCATGTGTCTTATGTTCAATCACACACAAAAACAAAACTTTGAATATTTTTGTAGTGTTCTGGCGTTTTTTACCTTGTCAGTGTTGCATTAAGTTGATGTTTCAAAATTCATTTTTAATTTTTTTTCGTTGAAATGTAAGACTTGGAGTTTTTTGTAGTGTTGTGTCGTGATTTACCTTGCCAATGTTACGTTCTGTTGATGTTTAAAAGTTTATTTTGGATTTTTTTCGTTGAAATGTAAGACTTGGAATATTTCTATAGTGTTGTGTCGGGATTTACCTTGTCAATGTTGCATTCTGTTGATTTTTAAAAGTTCATTTTGGAATTTTTTCATTGAAATTTAAGACTTGGAATATTTTTGTAGTGTTGTGTCGTGATTTACCTTATCACTGTTACATTCTGTTGATGATTCAAAGTTCATTTTGTATTTATATTTTGAAATATAAGACTTAGAATATTTTGTAGTGTTGTGTCATGGTTTAACATGTCGCTCTTACATTCTGTTAATGTTTCAAAGTTCATTTTTGGAATGTTTATGTTGAAAAGTAAGACTTCGAATGTTTTTATAGTGTTGTGTCATGGTTTACCTTGTCACTGTTAAATTCTGTTGATGTTTCAAAGTTAATTTTGGAATTTTTCGTTGACATGTAAGACTGGAAAAATTTTTTTAGTGCTGTGTCGTGGTTTACCTTGTCACTGTTACATCCTGTTGATTTTTCAAAGCTCATATTGGAATTTTTTTTTTCGTTGAAATGTAAGACTTGGAATATTTTTGTAGTGTTGTGTCATGGTATTTGCGTGTCCCAGTGCCTGTCTTTGTATGTTTTTATGTCTGATCTATGTATTTGTATGTGTTTTTGTCTCTATAATCCTATGTGCCTGGACAGGTGGTTGCTTGTCCCAGTGCCTGTCTTTGTCGGTTTGTATGCATAAATCTATTTGTTTGTATGTGTTTTTGTCTCTTACTCTCCAGGTCTGTGTGACTGGGTGGGTGCTTGCTTGTCCCAGTACCTGAATCTATATAGTTTGTATGTCTGAATCTATATATGTATGTGTTTTTGTCTTTCTTAATCTCTTTGCATATATGTCTGGGTGGGTGTTTGTTTGTTCCACTGCCTGTCTTTGTCGGTTTGCATGTATAGATCTAATTGTTTGCATATATTTTTGCCTCTCACACTTTTTAGGCCTGTGTGTCTGGACGGGTGCTTGCTTGTCACAGTGCCTGTCTTTGTTGGTTTGTATGTCTGAGTTTATGTGTTTGTGTGTGTTTTTGTCTCTTTCGCTCTATAAGCCTGCGTGTCTGGGTGGGTACTCGCATTTAAGATGTTTATTGCTTAAAATTCACAATTAAATATTCTGTTCTGAATTTTTCCGTAAAAGATAGAAAAAGTAATACTTTGATTCTGAATTTTTCCCCAAGAAGAGAAAAAAGTCCCATTTTAAATTTTGAGTTTTCTCATTAAAGTGAAGAAAAGTTAAAGATCTTCTGAATTCCCCCCCCCCCAAGAAGACAAACAGTTCCTATTGTAATTCAGAGTTTTCTTAGAGAAGTGAAAAAAAGCTCAAGCTCTCTTCTGAATTTTCTGAAAAAACGGAGAAAAAAGAAGTTAGAGTTTGTTTCTAAATTTTTCCAAAGAGATAAAAGTTCTACTTCTGCTCTGAATTTTCTAAGAGAAGAGAAAAAAAATTTCAAGTTCAGTTCTGAATTTTTCGTAGAATATAGAAAAAGTTATACTTCAATTCTGAATTTTTCTCAAAGAAGAGAAAATGTTCCACTGTAATTCTGAGTTTTCTCAAAGAAGTGAAGAAAAGTTCAAGTTCTCTTCTGAATTTTCTAAATGATGATAGAAAAAAGTTACAGTTCAATTCTAAATTTTTCCAAAAAGAAGAAAGTTCCGCTTCAGTTCAAAATTTTCTTAAAGAAGAGAAAAAATTTCAAGCTTTGTTCTGAATCTTTCCGTAGAAGATAGAAAAATTAAACTTCAGTTCTGGGTTCTTTCCCAAGTTGAGAAAAAGTTCCACTTTAATTCTGAGTTTTCTCAGATACTTGAAGAAGTTCTCTTCTGACTTTTTACAAAGAAGAGAAAAAGTTCGACTTTAATTCTGAGTTTTCTCAAAGAAGTGAAGAAAATATCGTTCTCTTCTGTTTTGAATTTTCCCGAAGAAGATAGAATCAGTGTTTTGAAAAATGTGCCTTCCAGTTTAAACAGTATCCTAGAACTAAAACCTATATTTGCAGTAACTTCTCAGAGTTGAAAATAAGCCAGTTAAGCACTTTATAATCAGTTACACACTTCTGAACCAGTAAAAATGTTGGAGACTTGTATTTTTTCCTTCATAGTACCCCCATAACATTGCATAAAAGTTGAATCAGTTATACACTTTTGAACCAGTAAAAATGTTTGGGACTTGTATCATTTCGCTCATAGTATCGCCGTAATATTTCTTAAAATTTATTCGACTTTATTAATTTCACTAGAATGTTTTAAAAAGCCTATTTCAGTTTTCAGGAAAATGTATCTTCATGTTTCAAACGGTATCCTAGAGCTAAAACGCATATCTCCACTAACTTCTCAGAGTTCAAAATAAGCAGGCTAAGCACTTTTGAATCAGGTATACACTTCTGAACCAGTAAAAATGTTTGGAACCTGTATCATTTCCCTCATATTATCACCGTAACATTGCTTAAAATTTATTCGACTTTATTAATTTCAGTAGAATGTTTTAAGAAACTTGTTTCATTTTTCAGGAAAATGTATTTTCAAGTTTCAAACGTTATCCTATAGCTAAAACGCATATCTCCACTAACTTCTCAGAGTTCAAAATAAGCCAGTTAAGCACGTTTGAAACAGTTATACACTTCTGAAACAGAAAAAAATTTTGGGACTTATATCATTTCCCTCATAGTATCGCCGTAACATTCTTAAAAACTTATTCGACTTTATTAATTTCATTAGAATGTTTTAAGAATCTTATTTCAGCTTACAAAAAAGTATCTTCCTGCTTCAAATGGTATCCCTGAGCTAAATATGGCCTGTATCCTCTTAGAGTTCAAAATAAACCAGCTAAGCACTTTTGAATGGACTATACACTTCTGAACCCGTAAAAACACTTGGGACTTGTATCATTTCCCTCATAGTATCTCCGTAACATTGCTTAAAACTTATTCGACTTTATTGATTTCATTAGAATGATTTAAGAATCTTATTTCGGTTTTCAGAAAAATGTACCTATATGTTTTAAAAGGTATCCTAGAACTAAAACCTGTATTTATAGTAACGTCCAGTTAAGCACTTTTGAATCAGTTATACACTTCTGAACCCGTAAAATAGTTTGGGACTTTTATCATTTCCCTCATTGTACCAAGGTAACATTGCTTAAAATTTACTCAATTTTATTGATTTCATTAGAATATTTTAAGAAGTTTATTTCAGTTTTCAGAAAAATGTATCTGCGTGTTGCAAACTGTATGCTAGATTTAAAACCCATATCTCCACTAACTTCTCAGAGTTCAAAATAGGCCAGTTAAACACATATTAATCAGCTATACACTTCTGAGCCAGTTAAAAACGTTTGGAACTTCATTAAACGTTTGGGTATCATTTCCTTCATGGTACCCCCATAATATAGCTTAAAATTTATTCGACTTTATTAATTTCATTGGAATGTTTTAAGAAGTTTATTTAAGTTTCCAGAAAAATGTACGTAGAAGATCGAATCAGTGTTCTGAAAAATGTGTCTTCCTGTTTAAACGGTATCCTAGAGCTAAAACCTATATTTACAGTAGCTTCTCCGAGTTCAAAATAACCCAGTTAAGCAATTTTGAATCAGTTACTCACTTCTGAACCAGTAAAAATGTTTGAGACTTGTATCATTTCCATAATAATACCGCCTTAAAATTGCTTGAAATTTATTCGACTTTATTAATTTCATTAGAATTTTTTAAGAAGCTTATTCCGTTTTCAGAAAAATGTATTTTCATTTTTCAAGCGCCATCCTAGAGCCAAAATTCATATCTCCACTAACTTCTCTGAGTTAAAAATAAACCAATTAAGCACTTTCTGAATCAGTTATACACTTTTGAACCAGTAAAAATGTTAGGAACTTGTATCATTTCCTTCATAGTACCCCCATAACATTGCTTAAAATTTATTTGACTTTATTAAGTTCATTAGAATGTTTTAAGAAACTTATTTCAGTTCTCAAAAAAAATATATCTTCATGCTCCAAACGGTACCGTTGAGCTAAACATCTCCTGTAACTTCTCAGAGTTCAAAATAAGCCAGTTAAGCGCTTTTGAATCGGTTATACACTTTTGTAAAAATATTTGGGATTTGTATCATTTCCATCAAAGTATCGCCGCAACATTGCTATAAATTTATTCAACTTTATTAATTTCATTAGAATGTTTTAAGTAGTTTATCTAAGATTTCAGAAAAATGTACATAGAAGATAGAATCAGTGTTCTGAAAAATATGCCTTCCTGTTTAAATGGTATCCTAGAGCTAAAACCTATGTTTATAGTAGCTTCTCAGAGTTCAAAATAAACCTGTTAGGCAATTTTGAATCAGTTATACACTTCTGAACCAGTAAAAATGTTTGAGACTTGTATCATTTCCATTATAATACCGAAATTTATTTTACTTTATTAATTTCATTAGAATGTTTTAAGAAGCTTATTTCATTTTCAGAAAAACTTATCTTCATTTTTTAAACGCTATCCTAGAGCTAAAATTCATATCTCCATTTTCTTGTCAGAGTTCAACATAAGCCAGTTATGCACTGTCTGAATCAGTTATACACTTCTGAACGAGTAAAAATGTTGGGAACATGTATCATTTGCCTCATAGTATTGCCGTAACATTGCTTAAAATCTATTCGACTTTATTAATTCATTAGAATGTTTTAAGAAG
>JAQQPU010020603.1:0-15358 GCA_029168905.1 Artemia sp. Kazakhstan ARC1039
TCGCTTCGTTACCACGAGCCGGGTCGCCTCGTTACACGATTGGCTACTCTTGAAACATATAGTGTTTCCTTCTTGAGAGTGGAAATGCAGCTCTACAGAGAATACAGAGAATTAAACGAACAAATGATTGTTTCGAGAGTAGTTATATAGATAGATAGATAGATAGGTTTATTTTCCATATATCAGTAAAATAATTACATAACAATCTACAAATCCCCACAAAGGCTCCATGGCCTGTAGGAGGGGGATTATGAAAATATCAAATAAACATTAAACATTTAAACGCTTAGGATTTAAACAATATAGACATAACATTAATATTTAAACATATAAACATAAGCATTTGAACTTTTAACATGTAAAGCATTTGCTTCAAGAAAAAAAAACAAGGACGGTTCACTAAATAAACTTTATCAAACTACAGGGAATCACAACATCTAAAAAAAAAAAAAAAAAAAAAAAAAAAAAAAAAAAAAAAAAAAAAAACTATTGGCAGCAGGAAAAAGTAAAGAAAATTAATCACATGAAAACAAATATTTTTTTACTAGTCTTTTGAAGGTGCCAGACGAGTGGCATTCTCGAGCCGAATCGGGAAGGGTGTTCCATGTCAAATGACACGCAACAAGAGGATTAAAATCGGATCTTATTGTTGGTGTATGGGGAATTTGGATATTTAGAAAACTACGGAGTTGATAATTTGACCGATCAGATACAAAAGAAGACGTAAACCTGAGCGACCTAGGAATATCACCATGGAGCTGAAGAAAAGCGAAAGACGCACAGGAAAGAATATAAAGTTTTTTAATATCAAGTAACGGTTTAGTTGCCGAACGATTTACATCCTGGATAAGATTTATAGCTTTATCACAAATATTCGAAAGCGGTTTGAGAAAAGAAGGGAAAGTAGACATCCATATGACTGAACAATAGGAAACATAAGAATGAATTAAGCTATGAAATAGGATTCTTAGAATTGGTCCTGGAAAGATATGCTTTAGTTTTCTTAGAATACCGAGGTTTCTGCATACCTTCATTTTAATCAAATCAATATGGTGTTTGAAAGATAAATTTTCATCTAGGAGGATACCTAGGAAACGGACATGACCATCCTTTGGTCTACTAATAAAGCCTTTGGATATATGAATTTCAGATAATTGAGGGCAAGCCTGGGATATACGAGAAAAAACTAAAAAACTAGTTTTAGAAACATTTAAGGCAAGAAAGTTAGCATCAAACCAAATTGAAACTCTCTCAAAGAGGTCCACTAACTTTGTACGAACTTCATCCTCTGTTCTCCCAGAAGTAATAAGGGTGGTATCATCGGCAAAAGTAACAAGAGAATCCGAGGTATGCAAACTATAATTATGGGTAAGGGAGACTGTTGGATGACATAGACGACAGCAATAAATAGGATTTCTATTTCTAACTGCAATAATTAGGTCATTTATGTACATTAAAAACAGTACCGGCCCTAAAATTGACCCTTGAAAAACCCCCTGGTCAACACTTGATGGTGAGCGAAAAAATGGATCAACAGAAATTATTCTAACAGACAAGAAAGACTTGAACCAATAAAACGCACTACCTCTTACGCCAAAATGAGAAAGTTTAAATAGAAGAACACTGTGGGTTAAAGAATCAAAGGCTTTACGAACATCCAGAAACAAAGCAGCAGGAATCAAATGGGAGTCTATGGCAGAGTGAAGAAAATTCAGTAAAACCGCACAAGCATGCTCAGTCGAATGATTTGCTTGAAAACCAAATTGAAAATCGTGAAAAAAATCTTTAGAAGTAAGAAAATGATTAAGACGAGAAAGCATCGCCTTCTCAAATATTTTGCTAAGTACAGACAACAAAGAAATTGGCCGATAGTTGGCTGGATCATTTCGTGTCCCCCCCTTATATAATATGATGACTCGAGCACGCTTGAGACTACTCGGGAAAATACCATGCTGAAAGGAGAGGTTAATAAGTTTTGTTAAGGGATAAATAATGGAAGGAAGTATGAACTTAATTACTTTAGTAGGAATATTATCAGGGCCAGACGACGAACAATTTTTCAATCCCATAAGAATTTTAGCAATTTCTTTCTCCGTCGCTGGTTCCAAAAACACTGACTTCATACAAGGTGGCCCAAGATAAGACCTGAAGCTGAATCCTGACGGAGAAGAACCAACAGCCGAAGCGGTCCTTTTACCAATATTCGCAAAATATGAAGTAAATGCATCTTGAACATTCAGTTCACCTTCGATGATTTTGCCATCAAGATCCAAAAAAGAAGGGGCTGATGGAGAATGAAAAGAGGGCCTAAGCACAGAATTTATAACCTGCCAAGTTTTTCGTATATCTTTACCACAATCTGAAAAACAATTAAAATAATACTGGGACTTGGCCTTTCGACAAACAGAATTATAAATATTCCTATAAATTTTAAATCGCTGAAAGCAGATAGCTTTCATTGGAGGGCTAGCAGACTTAAAGGCCCTCCAGAGATTATTTTTTCTCCTACAACTCCTAAGGAGACCAGGGGTCATCCAAGGATTTAGAGGAAAAGTATTCCTAGACTTACGATTAGAAGGAGAAACAGAACAAATATCAAGAACAGCATCTTTAATAGACTCATAAAAAGTATCAAATAAATTACAAAAGTCAGAATCACTCAAAACCACCCCAAGAAATTTCTGCCAATCTTGACCTAAGAAGCATCAATTCCACTTCACCAAACCTAAAAGGCCTCTTGCCAGACTCACAAGTCCTCTCAATAGTCAGTTTATCAAAACAGTATCTAGAGTAAACAGGGAAATGATCGGAAATATCGCTCACTAAAACACAATTTTGGATCAAGGTAGCCGTACAGAAAATATTGTCTATCAGAGATGACGTACTCTCTGTTATGCGAGATGGGATACATACAGAAGGTAAAGTACCTGCGGCAAGCATGGACGACAGAAAATCCAAAGATACAGAAGACTTTATATCCATCAAGTTTGTATTAAAATCTCCCATAATAATCAATTCAGTCGACTGTTTTAGGATGGTATCCAGTCCAAGAGCAAATTTCACCGAAACCACAACCACAAGAAAGTTACGGAATGACAAAAACTGATTTTTGTAAAAAGTTTAAATTAGAACATTTACCGTAAAGTATTAAAACCCAGGTGGAAAACATCTTATGGGACTATAAATGGACCTTTGCAAAAAACAATGGTGATTATGGTTTAACCCACTTGATTACACACAAAATACCAACTCAAGGACCTCCAATTAAAAAATCACCATACAAAATCCCTCACCATTTAAGATCATGGCTAGATTACAAAATCAAAGAAATGGAAGAACAGGGTGTTATTAAAGAGTGTGTTAGCGAGTGGTTTTTTCCACTAGTAATAGTCAGGAAGAAATACAATACATGGAGGTTATTAGTAGTAAGCATATATGCACTTTCACGACTAAAAAAGATATTAAGAATAAGCTTAAAACAGGTTATGCTAAAATTGTCCCAAATCATGGCCGCCATTCTCGTAAGGCATTGGATAAACTTTATTCAACGTATTGTGACCATTCCATTCTTTTTCTATCAGGTTTGCACCCATTTTTTAATACCAGTGATATGCAGGATATTAGAGTTTTGTATTTCCGTTATTGTAAATATCTTTTGTATTTGCCTCGTTGATATAGAAACCGTAAGATTATTCGAATGTTTAAAGCAACTGATATATTGATATCATATAATAAGTTGGACTCTAAGTTACAAGATGAGGCCTGCAAGCGGTTGGGTCCTTTTCATTGTCTTGTGCGATTGTTCTGATTTGCATTTGTAGTTGTTTATATTGATATTGTTTTGCATGTGTTTTGTATGTCTTTTTCTTTTATTTCCTTTTTTTACTCCACTTTTTTATAATATTAGTGGGTGAAAAATAAATTATTATTATTATTATAACTCTGCAAGAATGATCTTAATTGGTGATTGAATAATAGGGGTGAAACAGAACTAGATAAAATTTTTAATTGGATTGTATGAAGGTGGCAAATAAGGGTTAAACTGCGTACCAGTTAAGGTAAGCCCGAAGGAGTTGCTAACTCACAGGCAATTTATTATAAATTTGGAATAACATTCTTGGCATCAATCTACGGAAAAGATTCACGATGACAAGATGACCTTGTGACTTGCCCTAGCTTTACTTCTCGGATGTGCTCTGTATAATACATAAGAAGCATTTGAACAGTGTTGTCAATATAGAATATGCTCTAAAATTATATTATACTAAAAAGTTGATACTAATAGTGATGTAAATGTCAAGAAAGCCATTTTAATAAAGAAATTCAGAACAATCTATAGAAATTCTCAGAAATCAGCAAGTGAGATGATTATAGATTTCAAGTATCAAGGACCGCAACCATCAATGCGATTAACCACCAAGGACCACAACATCCAAAGGTCCCCTATCCCCAACTTCCAAGGGGCCCCCTCCATCCCGATTTTTGACCCCCCCCCCCCCAATTTTTATTAAACTTTTTTGTTTTTTTTACTTTTTTTTTTATTATTTTTTAACAAAATATATTTTTTTAATTTTTTTACAAGTCTTCGAATGAGATAAAACATACTTAAAACATAAGAAATTCACATTTAATATTTTACAAATTCAAAATGAGAATAATATAAATATTTTAGTCGTGACTATCACTATTAGAAAAATAATGTTTGTAGTGGTACTTTAGTTTTGACTGAATTTATTTGGACTTTTTTTACGCATCTTAAAATGACATGAAATATGCTTGCAGCTCTACCAATCGTACTCTATGCTTGCTGATAGAAACGAAGCGACTTTTCCACTGGTACTCCATGGCGGGTTATCGACACTATCTAGTTTATTGCATGTACTAAATCATTAATTCTTACGCAATGGAAGGATAAACACATCTCATATATTTAAAAGTGAAGATGAAGTATTTTAAGAAAGTGTTTTCATATGATAGTGTTATTGTAGCATCGAATGATGATAAGGACAAGTATTTGAACTATGAAACAAGTACAAGTAGTAGCACTATCAGAAACGTATGCATGCATCGTCATGACAGTGAGGAATTAAATTTCTTTTTAGTACCAAAAAGCTCAACTCTTTGAAGGTGGATATGCGAGATTAAGATTCCCGGAGATGATGGCACTCAAAGAGAATGCCAACATAAAAATAATGGTTGATGAAGAGGGGCATCTTCTTGCTAGTGCTTGTGGTAACATGTTACCCAGTGTTAAACGATATCGTTAGCTTTCGGGTATTGGCATTCAACGGAAGATCAAAAGAAGACAGGCTTACTCTTCTACTAATATCATAAATCATATCTTGTCTACGTGTCGGAACTGTTACCTGTGTAAAAATAATATGACAATAGACAATGAAATTACAGGAAAAATAAAAATGGCATTGGTAGAAAATATCACTAAGGAATATAAAGATGAATCGATGAAAAACAAAGTGCCAGCGAACGTTACTACCATTGATCAAACAATCAATGAACCAAATAACAACAAAGATGAAATGCAAATTGAACATGTGGATGACCCCCCCAGTAAAAATGTGTTCACATGATAATTTTATTGTAGCATTGAATGCTGACAAGGATAAGTATTTGAACTATGAAACAAGTACAAAAGGTAGCACTATCAGAAACGTATGCGTGCATTGTCATGACAGTGAGAGTTTAGATTTCATTGGAGTACCCAAGGATTTCTATTATACACAAAATGGATATGCGAAAGTATCATTTCCAGAGATGATTACACTCAAAGAGAATGCCAAAATAAAAATAATAGTTGATGAAGAGGGGTATCTTCTTGCTAAGAGTTATGGTAACATGCTAACTATTGATAGATCCTATCGTCAGCTTTCGGGTATTAGCATTCAACGGTAGGCCAAAAGAAGAAAGGCCTAGTCTTCTACTAATATCACAAACCATATCTTGCCTACGCGCCGGAACTGTTACCTGTGTAAAAATAATGTTGTAATAGACAGTGAAATTGCCGGAAAAATAAAAAGGGCATTGATAGAAAATATCACTAAAGAATATAAAGATGAATCAATGGAAAACAAAGTGCCAGCAAACGTTACTAGCATCATTGATCAAACAGTCAATGAACCAGATAATACCAAAGACGAAACGCATATTGAACCTGTCGGTGACACACCATTAAATATTGTGTATGACTCAAAATGGATTAATGATTTTTCTACTGATTACGAACTAAGAGAAGAGATTAACTGTAGTATCAAGAGAGAACATGATGGATTATTTTATGGTACAGATTCAAAATGTCCAAAGTTGTTCAATGATATTAATAATGTATAATAATATATTTTGTACTAATATCCTACCTGACATTATTTCATTAAAATATTTTATGCATTACATTATGTGGTCATTATTTTTAGAGTATGCTAGCATATCAAAAGTTTAGAATGTCTATTAAAACATCGGAGATGTAAGAAAAGGAATTTGCATACATCATATGTTGGATAGATAGGTTAACATGGAGAAAATATAAGTATCAGAATGAATAAATTCTTTATCAACACCTTTTGTCAGATAGGTCAGGATAAAATTGATAAAATCTAAGTATCAGACGCGAAAAGATTCTTTATCAACATCCTTTGCCAAATATGTCGGTTAACATTATCAAAACCTAAGTGTCAGAGTGATGAAATTCTTTATCAACATCTATTGTCAGATACATGGGATAACATAAAAAAAAAATCTAATTATCAGGGTGAATAAATTGTTTATCAACATCCTTTGTCGGATATGTTGGATAACATTGTCGAAATCTATCTATTAGAGTGAATAAACTCTTTATCAACTTCATTTGTCTGAAACATCAGATAAAATTCACATAATCTAAGTATCAGAGTGAATAAATTCGATTTCATTGTCTTTTGTCGGATATGCTTGAAAAAATTGAGAAAATCTAAGTATCAGAGTGAATAAATTCTTTATCAATGTCTTTTGACGGATACGTTTGATAACACTACTCAAATCAAAGTATCATAGTGAATAAAGTCTTTATCAACTTATTGTGTCGGATACATCAGATAACATTCACAAAATCTAAGTATCAGAGTGAATGAATTCTTTATCAACTTCTTTCGTCGGGTATATCAGATAACATTCACGAAATCTAAGTATCAGAGTGAATAAATTCTTTATCATCGTACTTTGTCAGATATGTCTGATAAAATTGAGAAAATATACGCATCAGAGTGAATAAATTCTTTATCAATGTCTTTTTACAGATACTTTTGGTGGCACTGATAATATTTAAGCATCGGAGTGAACAAATTCTTTATTAACATTCTTTATTGATATCATTTCTCGGATACGTCGGATAACATTGACATAATCTATGTATTAGAATGAATTAATTCTTTATTAACATCTTTTGACAGATAGGTCAGGATAAAATCAATAATATCTAAGTATCAGAAAGTATAGAGTCCTTATCAACATCCTTTGCCGGAATTATCAGTTAACATTATCAAAACCTAAGTGTCAGAGTGATTAAATTCTGTATCAACATCTATTGTCAGATACATGGGGTAACATAGACAAAATCTAAGCATCAGAGTGAAAATATTTTTTTTTCAGCATCTTTGTCGGATAAATTGGATAAAATTGACAAAATATAAGCATCAGACTGAATAAATTCTTCATCAACATCTTTTGCCGGATACATTGGATAACATTGTCAAAATCTAAGTATCGGAGTGAATGAATTCTTTATCAACTTCTTTTGTGTATTACATCAGGTAACATTCACATAATCTAAGTATCAGTGAATAAATTTTCTTTCAACATCCTTTGCCAGATGCGTAGGTTAACATTATCAAAACTAAAGTGTCACATTAATGAAATTCTGTATCAAAATCTATTGTCACATACATGGGATAACATTAATAAAATATAACTATCATAGTGAATAAATTTTTTCTATCAACATCTTTGTCAGATACATTGGATAAAAATGACTAAACCTAAGTATCGGAGTGAATACATTCCTTGTCAATGTCTTTTGATAGATACGTTTGATAGCACTGACAAAATTGAAGTATCAAAGTGAACAAACTCTTTATCAACATTCTTTATCGATATAATTTGTCCGATATGTTGGATAACATTGACAGAATCTATATATTAGAATGACTAAATTCTTTATCATCATCCTTTGTCGGATACGTCAGATAAAATTGAGAAATTTTAAGTATCAGAGTGAATAAATTCTTTATCAACATCTTTTGTCAGATATGTCAGACAAAATTGAAAAAATCTAAGTATCAGAGTGAATAAATTCTTTATCATCATCATATGCCGGATAAATCGGTTATCCGGATATAATTGACAAAATCTAAGTATCAGATTGAATAAATTCTTTATCAGCATCTTATGTCAGATATGTCGGATAACATAGACAAAATCTGTGTACTAGAAAGGATAAATTCTTTATCAACTTCTTTTGTTGGATACATCGGATAACATTCACAAAATCTAAGTACCACCGTGAACAAATTCTTTATCATCGACCTTCGTCAGATATACCTTATAAAATTGAGAAAATCTAATTATCAGAGTGAATAAATTTTTTATCATCATCCTTTGTCAGATACTTCGGATAAAATCGGGAAATTCTAAGTATCAGAGTGAATAAATTCTTTATCAACATCTTTTGTCAGATATGTCGGATAGAATTGACAAAATCTAAGTATCAGAGCGAATAAATTCTTTATCAACATCATATGCTGGATACATCGGTTATCCGGACAAAACTGACAAAATCTAAATATCAGATTGAATAATTTCTTTATCAGCATCTTATCTTAGATATGTCGGATAACATTGTCAAAACCTAAGTATCAGAGTGAATAAATTCCTTATCAACTTCTTTTGTTGGATACATCGGATAACATTCACAAAGTCTAAGTATCAGAGCAAATAAATCCATTATCATCATCATCATTTGTCAGATATGCTTGATAAAGTTGAGCAAATCCAAGTATCAGAGTGAATAAATTCGTTGTCAATGTCTGTTGACAGATACGTTTCATAACATTGACAAAATAAGTATCAGAGTGAATAAATTCTTTAATGACATTTGTTTTTTTATGGACATCAGCTGTCGGATACGTCGGATAACATTAACAAAATCTACGTATTAGAATGAATAAATTCTATATCAGCATCATTTGTCGGATACGTCGGATAAAATTGACAAAATCTAAGTAACAGAGTGAACAAATTCTTTATCAACATCCTATGCTGGATACATAGGATAACATTAGCAAAATCTTATTATCAGAGTGATTAAATTCTATATCAACATCCTCTGTCGGATACATAGGATAACATTGACAAAATCTAAGTGTCTGAGTGAATAAATTCATTATCAACATCCTTTTCTGAATACGTCGGATAACATTATCAAAATCTAAGTATCAGAGTGATTAAATTCTATATCCACATCCTTTTCTCGGATACATAGGATAAAATTGACAAAATATAAGTGTCAGAGTGAATACAATTTTTTGGGTTTATCAACATCCTTTGTCAAATATATCGGATAAAATTGCCAAAATCTAAGTATCAGATTGAATAAATTCGTCATCTGATAACATTCATAAAATCTAAGTTCTATTAATTTGACTTTATGCATCATTGCGTTGACTTTAGGTTAGACTGGTTATAGATGGCAGCACACCCACTCAGACACACAGTCATAGTGAGAGAGACATGCGAAAAGCTAGGTTAATTTAGGTTCACTTAGAACGGTGCGCAACTCTAAGTGAACCTAAATTAACCTAACTTTTTGAATGTTTGCATAATCCATTTTGAGTCATACACAATTTTATTTTGATACTTAGATTTTCTCAATGTTAACCTATCTATCCAATATATGTTGTATGCAAATTTTTTTCTTACATCTCCGGTGTTTTAACAGACATTCTCAACGTTTGATATGCTAGCATACTCTAAAAATAAAGAGCAAATAACAAAGTAATGCATAATATATTTTTAATGAAATAAGGTCATGTAGGATACTAGTACAAAATATATTATTATACATTATTAATATCATTGAACAGCTTTGGAAATTTTGAATCTATTCCATAAAATAATTCATCATGTTCTCTCTTGATTCTATAGTTACTCTCTTCTCTTAGTTCGTAATTGGTAGAATAATCATTCATCCATTTTGAGTCATACACAATTTATATTCTGATACTTAGATTTTCTCCATGTTAACCTATCTATCCAACATATGATGTATGCAAGTTCCTTTTATTACATCTCCGATGTTTTAATAGACATTCTAAACGTTTGATATGCTAGCATACTCTAAAAATAATGAGCCCATAGCAATGGAATGCATAATATATTTTTAATGAAATAATGTCATGTAGGTTATTAGTACAAAAATATATTATTCTACATTGTTAACTTCATTGAACAACTTTGGATATTTTGAATTTATTCCATAAAATGATTCATCATGTTATCTCTTGATACTATAGTTACTCTCTTCTCTTAGTTCGTAATCAGTAGAATAATCATTAATCCATTTTGAGCCATACACAATTTTTACTGATGTGTCACCGACTGTTTCAATATGTGTTTCGTCTTTGATATTATTTGGTTCATTGACTGTTTTTCATCAATGATGCTAGTAACGTTTGCTGGCACTTTTTTTTTCATTGATTCATCTTTGTATTCCTTAGTGATATTTTCTATCGATGCCCTTTTTATTTTTCCGGCAATTTCACTGTCTATTTTAACATTATTTTTACACAGGTAACAGTTTCGGCATGTAGACAAGATATGGTTTATGATATTAGTAGAAGAGTAGGCCTTTCTTCTTTTGACCTTCCGTTGAATGCTAATACCCGAAAGCTGACGATAGAATCTATCAATAGGTAGCATGTTACGATAACCATTAGCCAGAAGATACCCCTCTTCATCAACTATCATTTTTATTTTGGCATTCTCTTTGAGTGCAATCATCTCTGGAAATGATAGTTTTGCATATCCATTTTGTGTATAATGGAAATTCTTGGATACTCCAAAGAAATCTAAACTCTCACTGTCATGACAATGCACGCATACGTTTCCGATAGTGCTACCACATGTACTTGTTTCAGTTCAAATAGTTCTCCTTGTCAGCATTGAATGCTACAATAAAACTATCATGTGAACACATTTTTACAGGGGGATCACCCACAAGTTTCAATATGCATTTCATCTTTGTTATTATTTGGTTTATTGAATATTTGATCAATGGTAGTAACGTTTGCTGGCACTTTGTTTTTCATCGATTCATCTTTATATTCTTTAGTGATATTTTCTACCAATACCCTTTTTAGTTTTCCGGCAGTTTCACTGTCTATTATAAACATTATTTTTACACAGGTGACAGTTCCGACACGTATACAAGATATGATTTATGAAATTAGTAGAAGAGTATGCCTGTCTTCGTTTGATCTTTCGTTGAATGCTAATACCCGAAAGCTGACGATAGGGTTTAATGCTGGGTAACATGTTACCACAAGCACTAGCAAGAAGATGCCCCTCTTTATCAACTATTATTTTAATGTTGGCATTCTCTTGGAGTGCAATCATCTTTAAGCACTTTTTTAAGCACTCCTGCTGAAGCTTAAATAAAACTATAGAATAATACAATGTCAATTAAAATTATATAGGGCAAATAGTAAATAAATCGCGAATATTTCAAAAACCCAAGGGCAAGCAAATCCTAATGACGGGACGTCATTAAATAATGGGAAGGGTAATATGTACCGTGAGTAATATGTAATATATTTAAAATATAAAAAAATAAAATTGTTTCCTTCTAAGGATACTTTCGATATAAATGCCTCGCAGCATCCCAGACGTTTTGTTTTACAAATGTGAAGTGTGGAAAAGCTACCGGTCGAATTACGGCACTAATCAAGGAAGACGGTTTTGAATTTCGCGAAAATACTTGGTAATAAAAAATCACGAGATACAAAGTTTCACAGGAAGTTTCAAGTTATCATAGGAATATGAATGTCTAATCATCAGAATATTGAAAGTAAATTATTGGACGGTCAGTTAGCATATTGATTTTAGTTTGTCAACATAATGACAAAGTAGCAGGCCCTCCACAGGAGTTAAGCCAATCGTGAAATAGCTCTCACGACACAGAATCAGGGCTTATGGCATATAGTGATGAAAAGCGTTTTTCGCATCATTATTATGAGCATTTTTATGAGAGAGATTATGTTCCTGCTATTCGGCGATACACTCTGAAGTGACCATTCTGATTGTATTACTTATATATGTTGCTGTATACATGAAAGCGTAAGTTTCAATAAACCCATTACTTTTCTATTTGTGTTGTTTTATTTATATGCCTGTATCTCACCGCAAAGTAGATAAATAGCTCAAATGCCTCCATTGGAAACGTTCCTAAGGAATCTAATTTCTAATTAACACTAGAGGTAATCCATAAGGAGACGACCCAAGGAAGCGTGATTGCACTCCTGGATTGATGGTTGGAGAACTTCTAACCTACTATAGTTATGTATTTTATTTTCTCTCATAGGGAGTGGCGCGGTCATTTTTCTACCCCTCAGTCATACTCATCCCCTTCCCCCTTTACAAATGGTGCAGCCTTTAGATGCACAAGTCTATGTTAACTTAGCGGCTTATGGTAAAACCTAAGCGGTACAAGTGGAACAATTTCATAATGGCGCAGTTGGCGCGATCCTTAATTATACAACTTAAATCCTTAATGGCACAAGTGACACGGTCATAAGTGGTACAGGGCCAACTAACACACAAAATTCCCCCGGTACAGTTGGAAATAAGAATTTTTATTTAAAAAATCCACCATTCTTATATAAATCAGTTTTGTCTGTAATTATTCATATCATTCTTATCACCACTCTTAAACAGGGGTACCACATGAGCACTTTTCAAATAATCCGGGTAAACTCCACTCTTAAAACATGAATTAATCAAATACAACAGATGACCTGAAATAGTAGAGAAAACTAAACGAAGAATTCTAACACTGAAAAAATCCGACCCAGCTGCCGAATTCTTCATTGACTTCACTGTCGTCTCAAACTCTGCAATAGTCACTAGTCTTAAAAATATAGACACTTCAGCTGGCTCATCGAGAAAATCATTATAAGAGCCATCACTGGGTAACTACACAACACTATCAGATACACTCTTACCAATATCTGTAAAATGTGCACACATTTTATTAGCAACTTGATTATCAGAGCGAGCATCTGGAATGTCAGGGATAGTCGGGGCAGCACGAGGGTTCACTACCGACTTGATGATTCTCCACGTTTTCGCAGGGTTGCCCTCTACTTCTTTAAATTTGTTTTCAAAGTAGAGCTTTTTAGCCTGTCTTAAAAGGGTGTTAAGATTTCTATTATAACTCTTATAAATATCTTTACCTGATTGAGATCCAGTTTTAGTAGACTTTTCATAGAGCTCTTGTCTTTTATCCATCGATTTAAGTAGCGCTTTCGATATCCATGGTTTCTTTGCAGCATCATAATGTGTACGCTTTTGTTTGAACTCTAGACTTTCATATATCATCTGAATCAGTTTTTCATACCATTTACCAAATTTATCATTAACACAATCAGTACCATCAAGGCATTCAAATGACCCATTCGGAAGTTTAGTCCTATATTTATATATAGCTTTCTTATCAATTATAGGCTGTTTAACTCCAGTCGTACCATCTCCTTGACGACAACAACTAATAGCTGCAGGGATCACAATAGCACAGTGATCGGAAACGTCGTTCACTAGCACTCGCAAAAAGTCGCAACTAACATTCAAAAACAGATTATCAATCACAGATGCAGAAGCTCCAAATATTCTAGTTAGAATATTAACAGAAGGGGAAAGACCATAACTATATATAAGATTCAAAAAAATTTTTGCCTTCGAATTCACGTCTTGCACATTATTCAAATCAATGCTAAAATCACCACTTATAAAGCAAGGCACTCGCGAATCCGATATTTTATCCAACATATTATCCATCATGTCCAAAAACTCATCCACATTTCCCGAAGGGGGCCTATAAACAACAACAAGAAATCGTTTCCGCCCAGACAATGAAACCTCTAGCACCATTGATTCAAAAATCATTTCTCGATATACAGCAACATCCAGCCTTGCCATAACATTATATCTATTTTTCACATAAATTGCAGAGCCACCATGCTGTCTTTCCACTCGATTCCGAAGAAACAACCTGTAACCTGGTATATCCAATAATGAAGAGTCATGGTCATTTAGCCAAGTTTGTGTCAAAGCCATTACATCAGGTTCCAGCCTAGATGAAACCTCATAAATATAATTAAACGCACTATTTAAACCACGACAATTCATACCATATATTTTAAGCTCCTGCATAACTTTCCATTTATTCAATTCATTCAGGCACACATATTTTGAATCAGCACACTCGACATTCATTCCACCCTCAACCTGGTCTTCATTCATGATACCCTCACTCATCTGCGAAAAATCAACACAACGACTCTCAAGTTTCCCAATCTATTCAAATTTATCTCAACCATTATCAAACATCAAAGACGGGCAAGAGAACGAAGCGAGAGAAACTAAACCATTTAACTTACCCCCAATTTTCATTCTACCATCAAGATCCGAGGAAATAATGGGGTTTTACTTGTGGTAGAAGTACCCCATATATTCTAATATCTTCTAAGAAAGAAAGTGATATGTCCGTCCTCACCAAATAGATTTTCTCTTTGAGTCTGGAGGCCAGAAGCTCTGAGGAAGTCTTCGACAAGCTGAGATCCCGAGCCAAATCATTAAGCTCACATTGTGAAAGGGCTGTAGACTATCTTGTGCTTTATAATCCTCTTCTGTATATCCTCCCTCATCTTCACTGGTGGCCTTGCTATCACTGTTGGAAAGCTATGTGAACGCTGGTATAGGAATTTTTTCCAGTGAGGAACTGAACGGTGGGTAGATGAAAGGTCGAGGTACTGGAGGCTGTGTCAATTCTTCTGGTAGATGCGAGTATTATTGATGGCACAGAAGCAACAATCCAATGCTTAGTCTAACAGCTCATTCCAAGTCATTGCAATTTCAACCTTCAGTGAAGCTTTCGTGCCCTTTGTCAACTTGCACACTGTGTCTTGCACATGTCACGTGTAAGTGCACATGTCTTGCACACTGTGTGCGGTACCCCAGAACTTATCTTGCTCACCCAGTTTGACTTCAAAGGCAGCCTCGTAGGCGTGCTTTACAAATCCTGTCATTTTTCTCATGTCCA
>JAQQPU010020604.1:0-15358 GCA_029168905.1 Artemia sp. Kazakhstan ARC1039
GGGGGGGGGGTATTTATGACGTGAGCTTCGTCTCCACTGGTAAAAAAGGACTCCAAAAAACGCCCATGCTAGGAAAAAAACAGCTTTGTTGAAACACAAACTCACCAATTGGCTTTTTATGAGATTCGTTTCTGTAAATGTTATTAAGCTGATTTTCAATTTTGCAAATGGATTATGGAATACAAATTGAATTTTTTGGTGGGGAGGGGTACTTTAAGTATAAGCCTGAAAGGTAGACTACCTGCGTGGAACCAATGAAAAAAACGAAATGAATGAAAATTAAAGCGAATGAGAAATCAGTTTGTTAAAAAGCATCACTAAGGAAAAAAACAAGTCGTGAATCATCGAGGAGTGGCCTATCTTTAGATATGATGTTACCGTCATAACTAGTCATGTCAAACCCACTGAACGACCTATATACCAAACATGAATCCTCGATATCTTTATTAGACCAGACTGGTATTTATCAATGTGAATTTAATTGCTATAATCATATTTCTTGAATTATTAGGAGGCTGACGAGGAGGGCTCTCAGGAAGAAGAAGAAGAGGAAGAGGTCGAGAAAACGCCGAAAAAGAGAGCTTCTAAGACACCAGTCAAGAAAACTCCAGCTAAAACGACCCCTGCAAAATCGGCTAAAAAGGTAGCCGCGACTGAGGAAAAATCGGCTAAAAAGGGTATGAACTTGTGTTTTGATTTTATATTGGAAGTTATACATCTGGAGATGGTAGCATATTGGATTATAAACTGTATGTGTCAGAATCCTTTTTATTCAAAAATAGTTATATGAACTTTTTTTTTATCCATAGAGGGTAGGGGGTGGGGCGGGTCAGCATATAGTAAAATTTGTAGATCTATGGAAGGCTTTGCATCCATTCTATCTTAAACCTAACACCTGTTCAAAACGATAAGTAATTGTTTACAAAAGTAAGAAAAGTATGTCCATTTTCCTCAGACACATACAGGTTAATTTAAAGCCAAGCTTTGATTCAATCCAAAACCTGCCATCCCATTGAAAACTATAAAAAGCTTTGAGAGAAAAGTAAGTAAAAGTATGTTTATTGGCCAAAAAATCCAAAATTTTGTAAGACTGTTGATTCTAACTTTTAGACGTTTGGAATAGTTGGAAAAATCTTCACAGTGTGTAAGCGCATTGGTGAAAAATAGCGAGTCTTGGATTTTTGCAAGTTAAGTAATGTAGACCAAACTATTTCAGTTGGGCGTCTATATTACATACATTTTGTCTAATGCTGTGTCTCCGAGGAGCAGCGATAAGTGATATCAACCTTTGTGTGTATATAACAGGTGTACGGTGTGTGTACTTTGTACTTTGTTTTTACGGTGACAACGCTGTCACCGTTCATCCTTCTTGTCTTCTGTCTGCACTCCCTTGGGCTCTCTCTAACAATACAGAAACGTTTCAGTTTTGCGTTTAGAACACGGACTATCTCTGAGCAACTTTATTGCGTTAATATGCTTGATTTATTTTCATTTAAGAAAACGCTGGATTTTTCTTATTTCTCGGAAATTGTTACTCAATAGTATAATTTACGAAGAATTCTTAAAAAATGTGTTAAACCATGCTTAGTTCTGAGGGTCAATGGGAGTATCTTTGACTAGGGTGTTGGCTCCCTAACTTTACTCCTTTGTTATCTCTTCAGTGTAGCAGAACAATTTAAGACTAAGGTGCTATTATTTGCACAATTTTTGTTTCAGCCAGGATGTTTAACAGGGAAAGGGAGGGGTAACACTCAAAAGATGCTAAGTTAATATGAATTATCAATGTAGTGACAAGAGCGGTAGAAGGTTATGCTCTATTAGTGGCTTTTAGCCCCATGGTATGTTGTTCTTTTGCGCAGATATTTGATGAAGAGGGATACATGGAAATTTAAAAATAATTATAGTTTATAAACCCTTAGTTTATGATAGATCATTCATTTTTTGTAGAGTGATGAACTACAAGAAAATAATTGCGAGGGATAGAAATCAGGACTCTTTGTGAAGAAACACAAGAAAAAAAAAATTTCTTTAATAGGCATGGGAATTTGATAAGTCGTAATCCCTCTTTTCATATTATCTGCAACCTTGTGTAACGCCCATTTGTGTTCTCGTGTCTCTGGTGATTTGGCTTGGAGTGGAGGTCAGGGGTGTTAATCTGTAAGCTCAGCCAGGGTCGGTACCTGAAAAAATCTGGGAGAAAACATGGGAATAGTTGGATGATTCCCCGCCTCTAAGTATGCCTTCACTCCCGGCCGAAGGCAGTGATTCAGGAGATTGGTAGCTGTGCTACGCAAATCCTTGGTCAGCATGCGAAAACGTTTGAAATGTTTTATTTGAGAAATCATAAGATCCCACATAAATTCTAGTCAACATGTATTAGATTACTTTGTTAAATCGTTGTTGGTCTACTTATTATGGTCTATCTACTATTATGTCTATTATGGTCTATCTACTATCTACTTATTATGGTCTACTTGTCTACTTATTATGGGATTTACTCATCGTCAAGACTGAGATCGGTTGGATTACTTGGTCAATTATAATTGGTAATCTGAAGAAGAAATTTCTTCGATATATAGAGCTGTTTTGACCAGTGGTGAAGCCACCACATTTTGTTATATTGAGGGTTTTACCACAATTACTTCGAAACGCAAAGGTAAAATCAACATTGTAGAGATAAGAGATTTTCAAGGGAATTCGATATATTGAAATTCAACTGTATTCTCTATTGTCTCTTTTATTTTCCATGTTATTAGCCTGTTCTTTTTTCTTTTAATTTTTTTCGTTTCGTCTCCTCTCTCCCCTCCCCTATAATCCCCATGCTTGGGCATCTAAATAAACACACCTTTAGTAGTCATAGCACTAAATTCGAGAATGGATCATCCCTTATCCATTTCCGACTTATATTTCTGGTACTGGATCCATCATAAAACCTTCTTTAGCTCAGTTTTTTGGGATGTTCTGTGACTTGTAGAGTATGTGCTAACAAATTGAATTAATAAATCGGGTGCTTATCTCATTTTTAACTATTATATAAAGCATAATTAATTCAAAATGAAATTGCGGCCAAAATAGATTGAAGGAAGCAAATGCGGAGTGCAAAGAAAAGTCCAGGGATCAATGGTTATTTTAATTATTTGCAAGTGTAATTAATTGTAGCTGCTTCACCATAATACACCGATTTATGAAATGGCCCTTCCACGACTCTGAAGCTTGCACTTGGCCTATTTGCCACTACCCTCCACTTGGGTCCTCGTCATGGCCGTGGTCGAATTTGCCACACCAGACAGTAAACGAAGGCCTCTAAAACACGATCTGATGGGCTATCCACTTGTAGAAATTGGAAGGGATCTCTGCCTACGTATTCCACTTTTCATGAAGTAATTCAACTTTTGAGCTTCTTTTCACTTTACTTTTTTTATATTCACTAATTATTTTTACCGTGTGCTTCATTATTGTTTCGATTTTTATTGGCATTACCCGCGTTTTTGACTATTGTTTAATTACTGGCCTTCATTTTGTTTTGACACGTTTTTTTTTAGCCACCAGTTATCCTAGTTGACAAGGATATATCTATCAATAAACAGAGAACTAAAAGCAGAGATTGGACAAAACAAGCGTATAGCTTTGTATTCAATGCGAACTGGTACGCATCAAATGCTCATAATTTATAAAAGAGCAAAAGTAATATTTTTAAGCTAATCGCAGAAAGTTTTTTGTTGTTGTTTTTTTTTTTTTTTTTATTCCTCATATATGTAAAAACCAAAGCATTTAGCTAAATAATGTGGTATATGGTCTCTCAGAACACATTGGCTAAGTCTGACAAAACGAGAAAACGAAGGATAGCAAAGAACAATGAAGTTATTCATAGCCAGTGAAAAAAGAGGAGAAATTAAAAATTTCGGCCGAGACCTCTGCTCTACCGTTCTCAGTGCGGCATGAAATGTAGACAAAACACGCATCTCTTTTTTTTTGTGTTTTTTCTTTTCTGGTTTATCTTTTCTATTGTCCTTTGGACATTTTATCCTTTCTTTATATAGTTGCATTCTTCTTTTTCATTGGCTGTGAATAACCCTGTTATCCTTAGTTTTCTCATTTTGTCTGAATAATATTACTTTAATTTTCTACATAGTGGTCAAACTGATGCTTGCTTCGGCTACAAAAAACGGCTTTTCGGCTACGAAATACGTCTGCAGATGTAATGGTGCAAATTCTATCTCATAAAAGAAGTGATGTCTGGGTTTTTGTTTTTAGCATGACACCATATATGGCACCATTATCTCTTTGTGACGCTATATTTGCATTTCTTTAGGTAAGCAAGCTCCCAAGAAAGCCACGCCGACAACACCTAGTCGACGGGTAAAGAAGGCGGAAGCTGCAAAATCAGAATCAGAAGAAGAAGCTATAGATGAACCTAAGGTACGTGAAAAAACGTTTAACACGTAAGGTACAAAGAAAAAACGTTTTATCAATAATACATCTCCTTTTCTAGAAAAAGTTAATGTTTTGTAATTACTCCGTGTTTGACCATCCTACCGACGGAAAAAGGCTCCCAAACTATAGCTCCCTAGAGATGCTCTCCAACCTAGTTTCTAGTACAGAGGCAGGGATTTGGAATTTCGAACAATGCTCTAAACTTTCCTGCCACTCCTTGATACAGGTATAAAATGATGATTTTTAAATTAGTAGAATAATCGAAACGAAGCTTAAAGCGAGGGCCATTTTCGATGGCTGTCATCAGCTAAAGATTCAATAGAAAACAAAATCCCAGGACCTAGGAGATCAGACATAAGCTGTTGCTATTGATGGCTGTTTAATATGACTGTTTGGTGGTGATTTTATGAAGTTAGAACAGTAAATAAGGAAATATAGTTAAAAGGCATGGCTGTTAAATAACAAGACAACGCGTTATGGACACCCTAGACGGTCAATCACTTTGAACAAAAGCTTCCGTCAATCAATTGATTAAAGCATGATTGACCGTCGAGGAACCTGTTTGACGCTTGAGTCATGCTTTGATGGTGATCAATAGAAAGTTTCAATTACTCAATCGGTTCCTAGATGCTCAATCATGCTGTAATCAATTGATTGACGGAAGCTTTTGATCAAAATGATTGACCGTCTAGGGTGTCCTTTAAATACGTTGTAAAAGCAGCTATTATTATTATATTCATAATTATTTAATGTCGTCTTCAATAAAAACTCTTTTCCCACCACGCTTGTCTATCTCGTAGTTCTGGTTTAGAAAAATGGGTCAGAAACGAATCACTGCTGATAGACTTATCTTACCCAAAGCCATATTATCAAATTTTTGAATTTGAGCAACTTTTGAAAATAATTTCAGAAATTATCTCCCTTTCTCTATGAATCAGCGAGCCCAAAGATAAAACTGAGAAGGCACTATAGTGCATTATGGCCCCCCATTTTTTAAAACGTGTAAGTAACACTTGTGACTGAAGTACACTCTAAGATAATTATTGGTATATATTTTTCTTAAACATAATTTTGTATTATTGTTGCTAATGTAAGCCTACTGCACACACTTAAAAAAGATTTTTTCTATGCTATATTGTGCTCGAAAAATGGTACGCCTTTAGACCAAATTCTCCACAATTTCTATCGATTTTATTGCGACTGTCTCTAATTTCTTCCGAACTAGTCTCAGTGGAAGTGATTCTTGCCCCCCTTCCCTATGCGTCACGTTGATATGCAAAAGCAAACTTCTTCTAAGATTCCCTTTTAACTTTATACCCGGCCGACCAAGGACTCAAAATTGGGACTTTGTGCTCGGGGTTTTGCTTGGGGTTTTATAAACCTACTTGACTCATTTTTTCAATAATTCCTAAGTTGCCTCATATTTATTTTGAATATTACCGTTTGAATTAATTTTAGACACCACGGCGTGCTGGCAAACGAAAGACTCCTGCTAGCGAGACGCCTAAGTCTGCAGCGAAGAAGAAGAAGAACGAGCCACCAAGCGTAAGTAATTTAAAATATAACGGGGAGTAAATATTACACTGCCTTTTTACTGTTCAGAAGCCAAATCAACTATGTCAGTAAATCAACAGAGAAAATCATTAAAAAAAATATGTAATTAGTTAAATAACTTAGAAT
Organism: Artemia sp. Kazakhstan ARC1039; assembly: GCA_029168905.1. Lineage (NCBI taxonomy): Eukaryota > Metazoa > Arthropoda > Branchiopoda > Anostraca > Artemiidae > Artemia > Artemia sp. Kazakhstan ARC1039. Next base: position 6,115 of record JAQQPU010020604.1, read on the forward strand.
AGATTAGAAGATTAATTGTGATAAGATTAAAATTTAGAAAAAAATAACTTGAATTTAGAGATTAAAGTTTGGATTAACTAGAAATATTAATTAGATTTTAATTAATTATAATTTAGATTTAAAAATCTAAATTTACATTCTTTATGTGTGAGAAAATATTAAGTTTCATCCATAGAAAACTGAATATTCTGCTTGATGGATCTTACAATATATAATATAAAATAAAGGTTTATAATCCCAAATTCTTTATTGTAATAATTTTGTCCTTTCCTTGCAAAAAATAAAGTCCCCACCTTATTCTTAGGTGCCTGGCTTACAGTATATCAGCCTATAAACAGATCGTAGGTTTTCTTAATTGGCATATATATAATGTTCACATATCAACGCACATCTTTTAAGATTATTATTGAAGTGTCCATAAATTGAATTATAAAAACTGTTTTATATATTACCTTGGTAGTATTATTAGTAAAGATGGTGGGAGCAGTGAAGATGTTAAAAGTAGAATAGCCAAGGCTAAGGGTGTTTTTTCACAGTTAAAAAAAGTTTGGAAAAATAGGAAGACAAGTCTGCAAACCAAGATTAGAATATTAGAAGCTACAGTGATGACAGTGGCCAAATATGGCTCTGAAGCATGGGCGCTGATGAAGATTTGCCAGATGTTTTCCAGAGAAATTGCTTAAGGATTGTTCTTGGTACCCGGATGACTGACCGTATTTCAAACAATATGCTATACGAAAAATGCAGTTCAATACCGCTCTCTAGGGCTATAATGAAAGAAAGGTTGAGGTGGCTAGGGCACGTTGTGCGGATGAAGGATGATAGATTGCCGAAGGTTGTTCTTTTCGGCCAACCGTCTAGGGCTAAACGGAAAGCAGGTCGTCCTCGTCTGGGGTGGGAGGACGTCATAAAGAAAGATTTAAAGGAAATGGGAACTTCGTGGGCGGGTGTAAAAAGGGAGGCTTTGAATAGATTGGGGTGGAGGGGGAGCGTGCGTAGCTGTGTTGGCCTCAGGCGGCTTGGTGCTGCGGTTAGTTGTTAGTAGTAGTAGTAGTAGTAGTATCATATTCTCAAAGTTGACTAAATTTGTAGGTGAAAATTGTGAATTTTCAGTTGAATTTGTCTCATCTGACAAAGATGCCGTCTTCTATTTTGATAGAACCTTTTTTGATAGATTTATTCAATTATATCTTATCCTAGTTGCATCCTTCTTATAATTACTTATATAAGCGTCTGTTCCATTCTATCAATTAAAAAATTTAGACTTACTCAGAGTTATCTGTGGAATTTTGCCAAATCTGTTCTCTATCTTTTGTTTTTCTTTCTCGCCTCTGGAGTTTATAATTCCTCAGAGTGACGACATAGAATTATTTACAGTTTTGCCGCAAATCTAGCTGTGAGAATCTTTTCTTCGAGTATATAATTCAGTTTTCAGAACGATTTTAAGACATTTGAAACGGGGTTTTTAGTATTTCAAATGGCATGCAAGTGGAACTTCTAGTAATAACTAGCGTTTTAATTTTGTTCAACTGGCATTGAACTATATAAAATGACTAAAAATAAGTTAAAGAATCCAGCATTGGGCTTTACAGTCCACATTGGCGGTACTGATACCCGTTCCACGATCCTTCAGCCACGAATTGCAATTCGTGGCTAAAAGATCCTGTGCTTTCGCACACCCTTCCTGTTTACATTCCCCAGATTTCTGTAGGTACTCATTTAGAGATAGGTCAACACTGACTGAGCTTTTAGAGTCGCCCCACTAAGGCCGTACCGGGGGGGGGGGGGGGGGGGGTTGACCCCTCCCCTCGAAATGTCTTTTGACTCGTAAAAACGTCACAAAAATGGATAAAAAATTCAGTATGCCTTTTTTGAGGTTTCTTTGTGTAACCCCCCCCCCCCCCCCAAGAAAAATCTTTGAGTAGAACCCCCTCCGAAGAAAAAATTCTAAGTACGGCCTTGCGCCCCACTGACCCCGGTTCCAAACCAAATAACCAGCAACAACAGGAATTGAAACCCTGTCCTCACGGACAAACAATTTCAAATCTAGTGTGTTAATCATAAAATGATTGCAGAAGTCATTATTCATTGCGCTTTTTTCAAATATAGATAATAATTTAGTCGTATTTGATGGTAACAAATTGCTTAACTGAGCGCTCATATTCTTAGTTGAAATGAAAAAAAGCAATAAGATTGATCAGCTTTTGCGAGGCGATTTTCAATAGTTTCTTCTATAAGGTTTTGAAAAAAAAAGTAATAAGAACTCAAAGTCGATGTTATATCGTTCCCATGTGGAGAAGTAGATGTGTTTGCTCGAGACTGGCCTCTTGTATTTATAAAAATAGTTTATTAGTTATAAAAATTAAATAAAAGCATCCAATAAACTAAAAACACAGCAAAATTACTCTAAACAAACATTAGTCTTTCTCTTACATTAAACTTTTTTGTATTTTAGGTTGTTTTAACCTACCGCGAGGCCCCGTTTTTTTTTGGGGGGGGGGGTGATCATCAGGTGCTTGATTTACAGCAGTAAACTCGTCAAACATCCTATGGTGAGGAGTTTGCCAGTAACATGAAACTTGACAATGTAAAATCAATCAAAATTATTTTGTTTTCAGATGTTGAGTAAAAGTACCTACAGTAATACAGTCATTGTGAGACTTTTTTAGTAAGGGTGACAGAAAGCTGTCCCTCCCCCTTCTGTAAATTGTCCAATTTAGAAACTTTTGTTTTATATTTTTGTTAACTATTCTATATATTATGAAATTATTTAGAAGGGTATGGGGTATATTATAATCCTTTTAGTCCTTGGGGCCTCTTAGGGTCTACGTGTTTTTGTGTTTAGCCCATATAACAGTGAAGAACTTTCAAGAGACAATATTGCTTTATGTAAGATATGCCTCCCCCTCTGCGTAGGTAATTGGAGCGAACTTTAGTAGGTTTACGTTCTGACCATCTTCATTTTATGTTATTTTTTTCATGTGTTGTTCGATATTACTATTCTGGTTTAGTTTTTTCATTTTAGCCTATTTATTTCTTTTAATTCGGTAGGACGATGAATTGGTTGCAACAGTGAAGAAGCTGTTAGATGGAGCTAATTTAGAGGAAGTTACAATGAAAACAGTAGTACAACAGGTTTTCGATGCTTATCCAGAGCACAATCTTCAAAACAAAAAGGATTTTATCAAAGGAGTGGTCAAAGAGGTAATGAAAAGAATATATAACTATGGGTAGGGGTGCCCATAGGAAAGGGCAAGAAGTAAATGTCCCTTTAGAAAATAAAACAAGAGTTTTTTGTTTTTTTTTTTCAAACCCTAAAATCTCACAGATAACTTATAAAATTTAAAGAAGTAAGCACCATTTGATTCACTGCAGTTTTGTCAACATAACATAAGTCGATTAATTGCGTCGACATAAAATTGGGTGCCCGGGATTCGGTATAAGTCGAAAAGGTCTTCTTTGCCTCGTCCACATTGGCGAGGATTCTACCGGTGAGAGAGTTATCGAAGTGCTTGAAAAGACGTTGGTTGGTAAGAGGTCTGGAGAGTATGGCGAGTGAGGAAGAACTTCAGCGCCCAATTGTTTTTATTTTTGGATGGTGGTTGGTGAAACATGCGGGGTGGGGCGTTGTCGCTGAGCAGATCCCTTCTGTTGCCGGCTGCTTCTGACGAAATTTTGGGTATATTTTGTTGATTTCGTCACAGTAGGGCTCCGCTGGGATGTTTGGCCCGGTTGCAGAAAGCTATAGTAAGTCACATCAGTCCTCACCACCATGCAGCAACGAAGTCTTTTTTTAGTGGGGTTTCGGCCTTGGGAAGTGCCTGGATGGCTTATCGCTGTTCAACCCTCGTCCTGAATGTCTTTTTGTCGTATAGGATGCACCTTTCATCACACGTGATGATCAGATCTAAAAAAGGATGGTTCGGGATGTGGAAAACCAAAAAAGAACAGACCTTGAAACTTGACAATTTCCGTCGATTGTTCAAATCGTTGAGCACTTACTTTTTGAGCTTTTCACCATTCTAAGACCTGAACACAAACAAAAATCGCATGAGATCTGATGCCCAGTACTTCCATCGTCCACGCACCATTTGTGATGCGTCAGTCTCGACCAGGGTCGTCAAATTTTCATCCTAAATTACTCTAGGTCGATCATTTCAGGGCTCATCATCGAGATTAGAATCTCCGGAGCGAAATTTTGCAAACCAGTGTCGAACAGTTTGTGAAAGAGCGCTATTATTGCCAAAAATCTGATTAATTATTCAGTTGGAATTCGTGGAAGAGAATGGTCGAAAATAAGCTTGAAAGAGGCAAAAAATTAGGATTGAAAAAAAAGTATATTATTGCATAGAGAACAAAATTCACGAGAAAGTAGAATCAATATTTATTGAAATGTGGAGCAACAAAAAGCATAACATTAAAACGGACAGAGCTTTTAAAAAAAACATGTCAAGTATTAAAACCTGAAAGTAGTTTTTATCCATCGTCACCTCCTCCCTCTTCTCGGAATAAAATTCTGTACATCCTTCGATTTTGGTTTATATCAGTTTTTCCCTGTTCCTCCAAATCGATATCCCTCTTAGGGATGAAATTCATAGGTATTAGAATTCAAAAGGTTCTTAAAATTTGTATGTGAACTATTCCTTTAAAGTAGTTTTAACAGAAATTAAACGATAAAACTTGGAAGAAGCTTTATTTGTATCGACCCATCTGTACCAGAATTAAAACCAGATGTTTAAAAAAAAAGAAGAAAATGACATGAAATTTTTTTAGTGAACCTTATATAAATTCAAGCTCAGAGTCCACCTTGTAGAAAACGCCAGTAAAAATTCTTTGCGGAAGCTACTCTAGATTTTACCAAAATTCTGTCGTAAATATCGTATAAACATCTAGGTGGATGCCAAAAAAAAAATACAGAAAGTGTCGGGCTGTTTTTCACAAGCCAATTTAACTGAATATACACAAAGTACATTCTCAATATAGGTTTAATGAGAGCCAAGACAAGAGCCTCGGGTCAAGGCCGTATCCAAGGGGAGAACCCCTCTCCCTCTCCGAAATGTTTATCTGACTTGTAAAATGTAACATAAGTACATATAAAAATTTGTATTTAAGTGTTTTCATATCCCTCCCCCTCCCCCCAGAACAAAATCCCGGATATGGCCCTGCCTAGGGTAAAGAGTATTTTTGCCCCTTGGCGTGTCCTCTGTATTCGTGCCTTTCTTCTTATTAGATATGAATACTAAATAATATTCATGCTGCAGTTCTTCACATGTCTAACATGCTGCCATTAGGCATGTCAGGTGCTTTCTACTTCTTCATGTCAAAGATGACACCAAATAAGAGATGACATGAACTCGAATACAAATAAATAATAAAGAGATGACATTAAGACAAGGATAATAAAAATGTTTCGTTTTTCAGGTGTTTAGTTTCTATCTTGTTTACGTTCTTCCGTTCTATAATGACTTGTCTGGATTTAAACTCTCCTTTCCTTCTTGATCTAAATGGGGCCCTTGCCGTTACCATTTGTTGGAGAATGATAACGAATATGTTTTTTTATTTTCAGGTTATTTCTGCATAATGTACAGAGAGGCGTTTTGTAATCAGTGACAGATGTTTTTTTTTAATGGCATGGTAAAGCTGGCAACCTTCAAAGTGGATATAATTTTTTGTTGTTGTAAATTTTAAATAGCCCTCCTTGTATGTACCTGTTTGTGTAACGTAGAGAGAGGGCAGTGTAGTGAATTTTGGAAAAATGACTTCTCAGCCATACTTCTTTTGATAACCTTTTTCTCTTTTGGGGTATCCATTTGTGCTATTTTACAGAATATAGATAACTTTTTTGTCAATTTTGTTTTCCTTTTATTGAAATGATTACGTGGATAGGATTAGTTTTTTTTATGTCTTTTGCTCTCTCTTTGGTAAACAATAAAAATATTTTTTTTCGAAATTGGATAAAGCTCACTACATAAATAGATTCAGTAGTGAAGGTTCTTAATTTGTCCATTGATAATTTTGACGCATAGTCGGTTTGTGGACTTCGGGTCCGTTTTCATGAGGTTAGTTGAATTCATGTTTACCTACCATACTTGTAAAAACAATAGTTTGTTCAACAAAAAGGTGGATGTTTCCACCCAACTCTACTCAGGTCTCGAGGCAGATTATGAACTAGAGACCTTTGCCAAGTTCAACAAGAGATGGAATCATGGGGGGGAGCTCCCCACGATTTTTCTAGTGCCCTCATTATATTTTTTTTAAATAAACTTGTCAATTTGATCAATTACTGGCACCCTTGTCACCTTGCAACCTCCCCCCCCCCCAGATTTTGCTTCAGATCCGCCTTTGGATGGAATGGAGACAAACAAATCTTTCCTTGAACAAATACACTGCGAAAACATAGCTTCACGTGTGGTTTGTTGCGGGCGGGAAGGTAGGGTTCGCGGATGATGGAACGTAATTGATAACCATGTGTTGTGTTTAAAGCAATGTTTTGTTTCTATGTGTATTTATAGACATAGGTACATATTTAGAAGGTACCCAGCGCACTCTTTCTTGTTCTAGCAGTAGGATCTGGCGTTTTCCCGCCTCGCCTGGCATTTAGACTTTCCGCCTCATCTAGCATCTAAACACACACGAGCCTTAAACTAAGAAAGTAAGAGGCTAGGCAGACGTAACGCCTATCCAGCTAAAAACGGCTTACTTATTCAATAAAGGCATTTTTACACCACCTTTCGAACAAGGATTTCTTTCTAGGTTAAGGCTCATTTGGAGGATTTCTTTGGCTGATTTGAAGTTTAAGGGATTTTCGCCCAATGTTAGTACATATTAAATTTAATATTTGTAGAGTCACTAGCTCACATAACACGCTTTTTAATGGCTTGGCAAAGCAAATTTTTTTAAATTCAAAATAATTTGCCAAAAAAAAAAAAACGCTTCCTTTATGTGAAAAAGCCAACATATTGTTCGCATGTTTGCGTTCTTTAAACGCTGGAAGAAAGCGCGACATCTGTCTAGCCCCGATGTTCCTAACGTGGGGTGCAGACCCCATCGGTGGGGTATGGCAATACTTCGGAGGGTCATGGATAGGACGTGCACCCTTTGGCAGACAATACTTTAGAGCCTTAATTTGGGGGGGGGAACCTTTTGTGCGAATGACGTCACATTCATATGTATTTAAAGAGCAAAAAAAATACATGATAGTATTGCAATAGTGTCATACATTGTATAAAAGGTACTTTGTACAGACAATATTTTTCATTAGCATAAAATATGTCTAGAGGACGAACCAATAAAATATGCTAGTTTAATGGCTTTTTAAGATTCCTTCGGGTAAATATATGTAAAATTATGAATAAAAAAATTTGAATATCATGAGGGAGCATCAGGATTTTAGAAATGCCTATGTGGGGTATGGCTCGAAACCGGTTGGGAACCACTGGTCTACCCCTTAAAACTGAATTTTTGTGGATGTAGGATTGTAGTTCAGCTCCCCTCCTCGTGAAAATAGGTCCTAGATACTTAGCCTCGTTTTCGGCTTTAAGATTTTTCACTCTATTTCCTATATGTTCGATTCGCACATGCTATCATGACACAGATTCACACAGCTGTTTATATATATGGCAAATTGGTGCATTTTATCTTCTGCGTTTCTTTATTTTTTCTTTAAAAGAACATGCCTCATATAGTGTTGTAAATGTACTGTGAAAAATTTCAAATCCTTCATTCAGATCTTCTTTCTCCATAACGCTATCCCATGTCGTTTTTTCCAATTTCTCGTTAAGTAACCGTAAGTTTTCTTCACTCAGATATACAACCGAAATATCATCTCTAGTTTTTGAAAATGACCTTGTTGCCTTTGATGTTTCGAAAACGGTACATAAGGGGAAGTGGTCCGACATGTCACTGATGATTACTGAAGCCGAGAGTGTACAGAACTCACATTATTAATCTGTGCAGCTAAATCTTCCGTGTCAACAATACTTGATGTTCTATCCATGATGTCTTGAGACTGTGTGATAATTTAACCTCAACACATGTCCATTATATACAAAATCTCAAGGCTGAATTGTGATGTAAGGTAAACCTTACGTAACTCCCTGATTGGCCTAGAAAGAGACAAATGATCCTGTCCCATTAGTGGAATTATACATTTAGAAACATCCCCTGAACGGCCTATATAGAGACACGTTATCCTGTCCCGTTAGAATAGATTAACCAGCAATTGATGTTTTTATGTCTACATCCAGCAATTCTTGTTTAACATATGTTGACATCCAAGAAACATCCAGCAAATGTTGTTGAAGTTATGTCTACATCCAAGAAAACAACAAACAAATTGACCAACACTCATAACCATCAAACAAACATCAACAAACAAATGTCAACATCCAAGTTGTTGTTGAACATGTGTCTATATTCAGCAATCATTGTTGGACTTATGTTGACATCCAAGAAAACAACAAATAAATTGACCGACACTCATAACCATCAACAAACAGATTTTTGGACATGTCTACATCCAAGAAAACAACAAATAAATTGACCAACACTCATAAGCACCAAACAACCATCCAATAACCAGAACAGAAACCATCGTATAACCATCAAAAAACAAACCAAAAGCCATGCATAAATTACGTCCCCCTCGTATCTATTGGGTCCCTCCTACTGATATGTCGGTAGGACTTTTAAAAGTTCGTGGAATCGATGAAGATCGTGTCAAACATAATTTAAGTCTAGTATTTGATAGACTAGTAGCATGGTTTACGGCAAATAGGCTAGCTCTGAATACTTCAAAAACAAAGTTTATGGTATTTTCGCGTACGTCACGGGCACTTCCATGTCTGAAGTTGATTAAGTCATCTGTTTCAGGTATGGATATATCACGTGTTGAAATTATTCGTTACCTTTGTGTGCTGGTTGACTCAAATTTGAGTTGGAAGCCGCATATAAATGGTATAAGATTGAAGCTTGGAAGGAACGTAGGTATTATGCAACGTATGAAATTCATTTGGCCGCTCGAAGCTATGCGTTCTATTTATTTCGCTCTTGTTCATTCTTATCTAAATTACTGCCCACTTATTTACTTGAATACTTTCAGATCCCATTTAATTCCGCTTCAGAGGCAACAAAATAAGGCGCTTCGTATTTTAAAAAGTTATCTTCCTTCCCCAGCGTCTTTCCCCAGTAAGTCTTCTACAAAGAGTTTATATTGTTTATTGAATATTCTTCCTGTTGAACTTGC
>JAQQPU010020605.1:0-12852 GCA_029168905.1 Artemia sp. Kazakhstan ARC1039
AAAATATATACATACTTCTCAATAACAAATACAATGCGTAAACAATGGGCAAGTTTCATAACTTAAAGGCCTCTCTCCATGGACTGTGGGGGTCAAATTACCTTTAAAGACATACTTATCGGATCTTTCAACTATGTCAAACAAAATGGCTATCTCAACATTTTGATCGGATGACTTTGGGGAAAAACGGGGCGTGGGAGGGGGGCTAGTTGCCCTCCAATGTTATTAGTCACTTAATAAGGACACTAGAATTTTTTAATTTCCGTCAAAATTCACCCTCTTCGATCTTCTAGGACCATTATTTCGATACTATCACCCCTGAAAAAAAAAGCAAAAAAACACACGCATCTTCTTCTGGTGAAAAAAATTGCAACATTTCCAAAAAATTCCACATTTTTGTACATTGAAGTTTGAAACTTCAACAGTAGGGTTCTATGATACGCTGAATCTGAGGGTGTGATTTTCATTACGATTCCCCTTTTTCGAAAATCAGGCAAATTTTCACAGGCTCCTAAATGTTGCTGGGTAACACTAAACTTGATGAATCTTATATATTTGGAATCAGCATAATAAGTTATTCTTTCGATGTATCTATTGATATCAAAATTCCGTTTTTTAGAGTTTCGGTTACTATTGAGTCGAGTTGATCCTTACTTACAGTTCGTTACCACAAACTGTTTGATAACCAACTTGAAAATTACTGGAATCCCTAAAGGGATTGCTTGGATATATTCTAGCCTGAGCTATTTTTTTTTATTAATATTATTTTATTTTATTTTTTTTTGCAATAGCCAATAGATTTGGCTCTTTGGCTAGATATTCCAGACCTGAAAATTACTGGAGTCCCAATAATAACTGCTATAGTATGTTTTAGCCTGATCTAATTTTTTCATTTTTCTTCGGCAATAGCCAGTAAAGTCGGTTTTTAGCTGGATATTACCGACTTGAAAATTAATGGAGCCCCTAAAGGAGCTGCTTGAATATATTTTAGCTTGACTTAACCTTTTTGTTGTTTTTTTTTCGGCAATAGCCAATATATTTGGTTCTTTGGCTAAAAATTGCCGACCTGAAAATTATTGGAGTCCAAAAAGGAACTGCTCGTATATATTTTAGAACTGCGCGAATACATACTTGCCGGATAATGACTAACCTTCCTTTTCTCCTTTTTATTTTACTCATAAAATATTTCGATTAAAGCTCAGGTAAAGATTGTTGCTAATATCTAATTTATATACAAAAGTTTAATCAAGCTATTTTGTATTTTCCTTTAGATATGACGACCATGAGAAAAAAGTCGCTGCAGTTGCTCGTGAGATTGGATTTACCCACGTGTCAATGTCTTCAGAAATTATGCCAATGGTGCGAATAGTTCCGCGAGGTGACACAGCATCGGCTGACGCATATTTAACACCAGCTATTTCTGCATATTTGCGTGGTTTTTCAAAAGGATTTAAAAACAAGCTGCAAGGAATTCAAGTTATGTTTATGCAAAGCGATGGAGGCCTTACTCCAATGGAAACGTGAGTGAAATTCACTTTAAGCTCCATCTTACTTTGTGTAGCGGCTTGTATTAATGTGTGTTTAGCGGTAATAACAGTGGTGGTTCTAGTCCTGGGCGGGGGGGGGGCAGCTGGCCCCCGCCAGTTTTCTGATATCTGACTTTAAATTCCTTTTATTTTATATTTATACACTCATGTGGCATGCCTCGTCCCCCGGATTATGAGGCCTAAAACCGATACTGTGTAATAAGAATCTTTTGGCAATAGTGTGAACAAGGTGAATAGGGCTAATAGCACTACTTAGAACACCATTGTGTTTTACCTACTCATCTTAGTATTAAATTGATATCTGGTAATAGTTTTGGTAAATAAAATAAAAAATGAATTTAATCCGGTTGTCAAAACTAAAATATTCCAAAATGATATCAGTATCATTTATTAAATAAATAAAAAAAATTGACGCAAACCACATCCCCTGAATGCTAGGGTGTCATACGGGTGTAAATCCCAAAAAATCTCTCTAGGGTATGAGGGGCAAATAAATCCAAAAAATAATAAAAAGCGATTTTTCTTTCACCTCAGTACCAGTTCAAGAATCTTCAAATAGGCCTATTACGAATTTAGAAATTTTTATCAAAAATAAAAGAAATAAAATATTGGTTAAGTTTCTTATTTCTTTTTTGCATTGTACCTCGTATTAAAAACACGGTTTGGCTCTCCAATTATACAGATTGGAATTACCTACATGACTCTAGTTCAAGAAAATGTAGCATATGTATCTTTTTAATAAACAGTTGACCAATTAGTAGGCGGGATGGTACTAGGCTGTACCCTACTTAATGACTCCAGTAATACGCACCGAAAATACTTGAATAATGCCGTTTCAACCTAGATACAACGTGTCAAGATTTCTATAAAAAGTTTACTTAAGAGAAAAGGGGGTATGGAGGACCCACGGGCCCACTTTGCCTCCAATCGTAAAGAGTGAAGACTATTTGAAATTTCAATTAGATTAATGATACACCAGTATGATTTTCCTCCAGAAAAATTGTTTACAAAAAATTAAACAAGAAAAACGGGTTTTAATTTCTATAAAGCAGTGAATACAAAACACTTAATTAAACAAAAATGCTCCGAATATTTCGGCCCCACATCCGGGAGCCTTTCTCAACGGAAAAAAAAACACAAAAAACAGAAAAATTTCTTACATCAACATAAAAAACATACTAAACAAACAAAAGAAAAAATATAAATAAATAGGAAAAGAAATTGTTAGTGTGAGAGTTTGTTTATTATTGAGAGTTTATCTTTCTGTGTATATAGACAACTATGAAATGTTCGATTTGTTGAAATTTTTTGATGGTGTAACTGATGAAGAAACTTTTGTCTGAAAAACTGATGTGTAGTAACTCATCGACTCTTTAATTGGTCAATTTTTCAATGACCATTGATCAGCGTAATAGAAAACAAAAAAAAATTGTTGGACGAACCCTCTAATATCACTACTAAGACAGGGGCAAAGGGTAAGTTCTAATTTCTCTAGAAATAAGAGAAGTATCAAAAATTATGAATTGCATTTGGTACTAATGGCTCATTATAGCCCAAATGCAGAAAATTAAATGAGATGGCAACCAAAATCTCAAATATAGGCGGCCAGTACCAGTAAATAGCAGCACTTTCAAACTCATGCTTTTAAATTATCTGACTTTTGGAAGAAATTGTTGCGATGGGGCCAGGGTATAATTTTAAGATTTTGGTCTAACTTCAGTTGAAGTTAATGTACATCTGTACATCAAATGGGAATCCAGCATCCCTTTTCAGTACACCACCCCTCCTATGACACATCTCAGGAGCCTCTTAGACCCCCTCCCTCCTCCTCCTCCACCTATCCCAACCCTTGCAAAACCCCCCAACCCCCATATAAAGATCACTCCCAATTTGACTTATTCCCAGATCACCAGGAAACCTTTCTCCCTTCCCTTGCACTTTATCCCCCCTGGCTACCCTCCCAGTATAACTCTGGTTTAAGAGTAAGCAGGCAGAATGATCCACAGGTAACACATCCATGCAAAATTTCTAAAACTTCAAATAGTAAGACGAATTCCACCGCAGTTCCATCCCAACTTAATAATATTCCCATAATATGTTCGCTGTCCTCCTTTTCTCTCAAGCCCGGTCCAGTCCCGCCTTTTAATAATGCCTCAAAACCACACCCTTACCCACAGCACCCTTCTCATAAACTTCAACCCCAAATAACTCCATCCCGAATTGAAAAAAAATCCCAATACCCAAATCGGTTTAAATTTCCAACTTTCCTACTTACCAATGCTGAGAGCCTGAATTTTGACAAAATTACCGAACTCGAGGGTATCTCTGAAATTCATAAAATTAATATTATTGCTGTGACAGAGGTTCAGTCCCAGAACCCAGATCTCCTAAAAATTAGTAATTATACTCAGTTTATAAAACTTCGCCCTCCCGACCACCCTCTCGGGAAAAAAGGGGGTGGTATATTATTTTTTGTCCGAGATAACCTCCAACCTAAACTCATCCCCACCCCCAACTTATCAGATTATGATGAAATTCTATGGCTGAGCCTTCGACCGAAAGTACTTCCCCGCCCTTTCAATTTAATTGTAACCGCCGTCTTTTATCATTCCCCTAACCAACGTATTGACCAGAAACGCAAATTTATCCAACAATTTCTTATAAGTGCTGACTTTGTGTCATCAAATTATCCGAACGCTGGTATTTGCTTACTTGGTGATGCGAATGACCTGAGGATAGACTCTATCTGCACCTCTCTTAATATTAAACAACTGGTTAAAATATCTACAACAAAAGGTAACACCTCTCTGGATGTTATTTGTTCAAACATGAGTAAGTTTTATAACTCCCCGCAAGCACTGCCACCACTAGGAGGCAGTTACCACTATTGTCTTCTTTTTTCTCCCTCCTCAGCCATTGAACATTCCTTTACTACCTCCATTGGGGTTTGCCGTCCCCTCAGTGACGCAGGACTTTTTTCTTTTGGATCATGGCTGACCAGTGAAAGTTGGTCAGACCTTTATAATTCTAATAACCTTGATGACAAAATTTTGATTTTTCACAAAAAACTAATTGATTCCTATTCATTATGTTTCCCGGAAAAAAAAATCAGAAAGTGCTCCAGTGATAAACCTTACATAAATAATCACATAAAAACATTAATTCGTACGAAAATAAGCTTATTTAAGAGGGGTAATTTAGCTGAAGCAAATAAGTTAAGAAAGGAATTAAAAAGTCAAATTAGAAAAGCTGCCCGAGCCTATTATAAAAATAAAATTAAAGACTTGTGCCATGATAAACCAAAGAACTGGTACTCTGAAATTAAAAAACTTACCGGCAAGAGTCAAGAACAACTAAATTTTAATTTAAATGAACCTCCAAAGACCACAGCTAATAACCTAAATAAGTTTTTGGCTTCTATTGTCCAGAGTCTCCCACCACTATCTTATGAATTTCCAGATATTCCTGTTCCTTTTTCACTCCCACATATTTCTCCACTTGATGTTGTAAAAAAAATTGAAAAACTAAAACGATCAAGCATTTGCCCTTTAGATATTCCTGTTCCTCTGATTAAAGCTTTCAGTGATTACCTCTCAAAACCCCTATCCACCCTGTTTAATGAAATTACCAAATCTGAACAGTTCCCTCAATATTGGAAACAAGGCTTTATTACCCCAATTAAAAAGAAAAATGGGAAGCCTGGTTTTGATGGCATTCGTCCTATTACCCTCACCTCGATTTTTTCAAAATTGTATGAAAGTTTTCTCGCAGACTGGCTTAAGATGAAAGTCCTCCCCCTCATTGATCTTAGACAGTTTGGTAATCTTAAATCCACGTCAACCTCTCATTACCTGATCCATCTTGTTGATACCATGGGTAAATTAATTGAAAAATCTAACACTTGGCTTAATCTAATTTCTATTGATCTTCAAAAAGCCTTTGATTTGATTAACCACGATTTACTCATACATAAACTTATAAATGAATTCCACATTGAAACTTTCCTTGTTAAGCTCGTTGCCTCTTTTCTTTCTAATAGATCTCAAGCAGTTAAATATCTAAATTGTTTCTCAGATCATCTCCCCATATTTAATGGCATTCCTCAGGGGACTATTCTAGGCCCTCTCCTTTTTTCACTTATGATTAATAGCCTTTCAACCCTTTATGACAATAGATGGAAATTTGTTGATGACTTGACAGTTTTAGAGATATGTCACAAAAACATCTTTAGCAACCCAATGGGCATACTCCAAGATATTGCCTGTGAGGCCTCTTCCCTTGACATGACTGTTAACCCTTCTAAATCTGCAATAGTCTCAGTAAGTTTCCTTAAATCCCCTCCCCTTTTTCTTGCTCCTATACCTCCTGAAACCTCTGTCACATCTCTTAAACTCCTTGGTGTTACAATTTCTTCTAATTTGAAATGGGATGCCCATATAAATAATATCCTACGACAAGCAAACTCCTCGCTTTCCCTCCTAAAACTTTTAAATAAATTCAGTTGCCCCCAATCACATTTACTACAAGTATACATTTCTTTTGTGCGTCCCATATTAGAGTACGCTTGTCCTGTGTGGCACCCTGGCCTCTCTAATGAAGCAACACGAAAAATTGAAAATGTCCAAAAGAGAGCTCTAAAAATTATTTTTAAAGAGGGCAAGATACCGTATTTGTATTTGTTAAATATTTCAAACCTAGAGACCCTCGAGAGACGAAGAAATAATTTGTGCCTCCGTTTTGCAAAAAATGCCATAACAAACCCTCGGACGGCAAGTATTTTCCCCAAATGTCACTCCCCATCCAGATTACGGCCGCCTCGAGCTGTTTCTGATCCTATCCCTGTTTTGTCCCCCATTCACTGCGTTACTTCGAGATATGAAAAAACTTTTGTTCCCTTTATTACAGGAAAATTGAATAAAATGTCCCAATAGTTTCTTTTTTTTACTTTCTTATCTTTATCTTATCTTTAGCTATAACTGACACAATTAATAGTTTCTAATTTGTACCTAACCAATTTCTTGTATTGCCAGTGTAGCAAGTGTTTCATAAATTTTTATTTTAATGTCATGTTCGAACTTATTTTTTACTTCATATTTTTATCTTTTACCTGACCTCAGAATTTTGATCTTTTTATTTGACTTGATTTGTGTGTTATTGTCTGTTATTTGACTCAGAATGCGAATTCGGCCTTCAAAGGCTAGTGATAGTTCATTTTTGGAATAAATCTTATCTTATCTTACATCTCATACATCTTAAGCACTTAAGATTATAAATACATCTTAAACACTTAAAGATTTTAGTCTAACTTCAGTTTGAAGCTAATGCACGCCGACTCGCGTGCTAGAGAAGCTTCCATCTCACACGGAGAAATTTGGTTCGAAGAAATAAAAGAGTGGGCTGAACAGCTTCAAACTTGTAGTTCTCTTCAACATAGGCTATAAGGTTTCTCTTCAGCTCACACACTGAAGCTGTTGTCCAAGGATAAGTGAAGACCATTATTTAAAATCCTGACATGGATTATAAGCAGCTTTCGAGAATGTGACAAGATCGATTGCCTACGGGTTGTTTTGGGTACACGACTGACTGATCATATCTCTAACAGTAACTTGTGCGAAAAATATGGGCCAATCCCGCTTTCTATGGCTATAATTAGGGTAAGGTTGAGATGGCTAGGACACGTTCTGCGGATGAAGAATTACAGATTGCCCAAGATCGTTGTTGTCAGGTCATCGTCTAGGGCCTAACCAAAAGCAGGTTGTCCGAAAATGGGGTGGGCGGTGGTCGAGGTCATAAGGAAAGCCTTAAAGGAAATGGGAACTTCTTGGGAGGGTGTAAAGACGGAGGCTTTGAATAGATTGGGATGGTGGAGGTCCTTGTATAGCTATGTTGGTCTCAGGCTCCTTGGTGCTGCAGTGAGCTGTTAGTAGTAGTAGTAGTTTCGAGAATGTAATCTCTTTTTTGTCATTTCAGCCAGAGAGCCGTGAACCAGAGTGCCAGAGAGTCATATGGGTTAGACTCTTACCTCTTACAGCAATTAATTAAAAATTACTCTTTCCACAAAGTAAATTTTTCAAGAAAAAATAAAGAACTCTATTAAACCAAAAATGAGCAAAAATAGAATCAAATAATCTACCAAACGTAAAACTGCCATAAATCAGCATCAATAAATAAATGAAACCCAAAACAAACAGGATTTACAATAAACAACCGAGTCAAGCTCAAAACGAGCAGAAATTAACATGAGTAGGGTCAAAACCCTTATGCTTTCTAAAAGCCAGAATATAATTTGCAGTTTACTGAAAAAATACAAATGAATGTGCATTGTCAGTTCAATATACATATGCTTATATTTATTCTTTAAAATCTTAATAATATTTGATTTATTAAAGTTATAAAAGTGAAAACATTTAAATTTTTTGTAAAGTGCAAATTATGTTATGGTCTTGAGCAGGCATAGGGGTTCTGAGCCCTAATCATGTTAATTTCTGCTCGTTTTGAGTTAGACTCGGTTATTTATTGTAATTTCTGTTCGTTTTGGGTTTCATTTATTTATCGATGCTGATTTGATGTAGTTTTACGCTTGTAGATATTTGATTCTATTTTTGCCCATTTTTGGCTTAATGGAGTTCTTTACCTTTCCTTGAAAAACTTACATTGTGGAAAAGTTTTTTTAATTGATTTCAGTTCGTTTTATATTGACATAGTCTGTTCAGGGAAACTGGATAGGAGAGCTAATTGCCATCCAATCAATTTTGACTCTTAAAAGGGCACTACAGCTGTTAATTTCCAGTCAAATTAGCTCCTTTGAAATATCAATGATATTACTAGTTATGATAGAGCAGCACTGCCTATAATACTTTTTATATGCCCCTTGAATACAGGCATAGTTTTTTCGTTTAACTGAAACTCACCTTAAATGTTGCACAAAAGTTTCAACTTATTACCCTTAGTGTCATTAGTTACAGTAACCGTAGACGTAGTATTAAAAGTATACATAGTGTCTTTTGGCTAGTTCAAAATCTGCTACAGTTTACCCTGAAAGGTCTAACGTAATAATGTAAGCCGTTATTGTGATATTGCTTTGTCATCCTTTTGACAATCTACATGATCACAGTTCGTTTTGATTTAGTTCAACATCTGCCTAAATGTTCGTTAAAAGCTTCACCTTAATACTCTTAACTTGTGTAGTAGAAATAGTAGTAGTAGCATTAGTAGCAGTATGCACATATCATCTTTTTTTTTTTTTTTTTTTTTTAATATCCCCTTCAACACCCGATGTTCCAACTTAATACACAGATCAATTCTTAAGATACGCTCTTTTGACAGTCTAAGTGCACATAGTGTCTTCTGTTAGTTTGAATTTGCCATCAATATTCTCTCAAATTTTACCTTCATAGCCTTAGCCTTAGTAGTACTAGAATCACAGTAGTTGCGGTGGTAGTAGGAGAAGTAGTTGCAATGTTAGTGCCGCATTAGTAGTAGTAGTAACAGCAGTAGCAGCAGTATTAATAGCGGTAGTAGCATGTACATCTTGCCTTTTTATCAGTTGAACACCCCTTTTATTATGTCCCGGAAGTTTCACCTTGGCACGGTAAGCCGTTCCAAAATATTGCTAATTGCACTCTTGACCTCTTTTTGACGCCGTTTTCATCTTAATACTCTAGGCCTTACAAGTTGTTGCAATTGAAGTAGTAGTTGGAGTAGTTTAGGAGCAGTGGCAGTATTAGTAAAAGTAGCAGTTGCTGTAGCAGCAGTATTAATAGCAGTAGTAGCAGGTTCATTTTGTCTTTTGGTCAACTGAATATCCCACTCATATTACCCCTGAAGTTTCCTCTTGATACGATAATTTGTTCTGAAATTGTTGATACACCCGTATTATCAATCTATACGCACATAATATGCTTTGATCTAGTTCAACGTTTCCCCTCAACGTTTCCTCAGTTGTTTATTTCAACATCCTCAGCCTTAGTACTGCTACAGAATTAGTAGTTTTATGGTTCGTTTACACATTGCGGAAATTTATGCGGATTTAGCAATCCCTGCGGAAATTCTGTCCGTTTTTGTGCTAGAAAAATCTCTAGCTTTCCGCAACGTTTTGGTCAAATCAGGACGGAATCTTGGCAAGATTTTTAAATGAATAAAATCATGAGTATGGATTACCAAAAACTACAAGATCTTATAACTTTGGTTCAAGGCTACCCTAGCTTGTATGATCCTGCGCACCCAGGCTATAAGAAAACTAAGGAAAAATGGTGTCATTTGGTTCTCTATTGCTCAACAGCTTTCAGAAGAGGGTAAGAACATAGGTCACGCTGTTGCAATAATTTGAAATCTTTGCCTTAAAACGCAGCGTTATTTTAGCCATAGTTCGAACAGAAACGGACAGATTTCCGCAATGTGTAAACGAACCATTAGTGATAGTAGTGGTAGATGTAGTTGTGGTAGAAGTAGAAACAGCGATAGTTGTAGTAGTAGTAACGTGCAAATACTGCCTTTTCGGTCAATTGATCATCTACCTTATCATTTCCCGAAAGTTCCAAATTAATATACTCTATCATTCCTGAGTTACGCCTTGTGACATCCCATACACATAACATGTTTTGATCTGGTTCAACATTCCTTGAAATACTCACCTTAATAATCTTCGTATTTTGGGAAAGTAGTAGTCAAACATGCATATTTTTTCTCAATAACAAATACTATATGTAAACAACGAACAACTTGCCTAACTTACAGCCCTTGCCCTGAGGCCTCTGGGTGGAGGGGCTGACATCCCCAAACGTATTATTACTGAATCTTCCAACAATGCTGAAAAAAGTAGATGTCTCAAAAATTTGTTTTGATGTTTGTTTTTGTGAAATGATCGGCGTGGGGGGGGGAGAGGGGCTGGTGACTCTCAGATCACTTGATCTTAAAAAGGGCTTTGAAATTGATTTTCAATTTCAAATCAAGTGAGCCCCATCTGAAGGTTGTGCGACAACCTATTCCATAAAAACCTTATATTCCCCCAGGGTATAACATAAAGTCCTTGCCCCAGGGCTCTGGGGGGCTGTGTCAACCCTGGAGGCTTGTTATTTGTGCTTCGGACTATTTTGTTTTAGAAAGAATATCTCACAATTTGATTCAGATGCGTTTCATAAAAGAGGATTATTTAGGGGTGGGCTAGTTGACATCCATCACTTTGACTCTTAAAGGGGAGCTAGAACTTCAAATTTTAAAACAAATGAGCTACCTCTAAAGTTCATACAACCACCCCTTCCATAAAAACCTTAAATGCCCCGGAGCATAACTTACAACCCTTGCCCCCAGGTTCTTGTGGTTTGTAACAACCCCAAAATTCTTGTTATATGATTTTTGGATTATTTTGAATAAAGTGGCTCTCTCAGAATTTCTATTGTCTGCTTTTCGGGAAAAGACGACGTGGGGGGGGGGGGTAGCTGCCCTCTGATCACATTGACTCTTAAAAAGGGCACAAAACTTCTAAGTACCAATTACTAATCTGATTGCCAATCTTCAGTGTGTCTGAAGTATATACCACCACCCTTTCTATAAATAAACCTTATATGCACCCTGGGCATAACTTAAAACCCTTGCCCATAGGGCTGTGGGGTGGTTGTCATCCTCAAAGACATAATGTCAGGCCCATTCTACTACGCTGAGTACAATTGCTGTCTCAAAATTTAGATTGGATTTGTTTGGGGAAATTATGGGCGTGGAGGGAGAAGGGCTGGTTGCTCTCACATCACTTTTGACTCTTAAAAAGGGCACTATTACTTTTGATTTCAAATAAAATGAGCCCCAGCTGAAGTTTATACAAACAGCCATTCCATAAAAACCTTATATACCCCCAGGGCATAACTTACAACCCTTGCCCCAGGGCTCTGGGGGGTCGTGTCAATCCTAGACGCATTGATATATGTTCTTTAGGCTATTTTGAACAACATGGCTATCTCACAATTTCAATCAGATGTGTTTGGTGAAAAGAAGCATAACCTGTGGGAGGGGGGGGGGGCTAAGTGCCCTCTATCACCTTTGACTCTTAAAATGGAACTATAACTTCCAATTTTCAACCAAATTAGATGCCTCTAAAATTTATACAACCATCCCTTCCGAAAAAACATTAAATGCTCTGGGGCATAAGTTACTACCCTTTTCCTCAGGCTCTGGGGGTTTGTTTCCACCCCAAAAGCCTTGTTATATGATTTTTGAACTATTTTGAATAAAATTGCTATCTTAAAATTTCAATTCGATGTATTTCGGTACATTACGATGTGTGTGTATGTGGGGAGGGTAGCTGCTCTCTAATCACTCTGAATCTTGAAAAGGGCACTAGAACTTCCGATTTCAAATCAAATGAGCCCCAGCTGAAGTTTATACAAACAGCTATTCCATAAAAAACCGTATATACCCCCAGGGCATAATTTACAACCCTTGCCCCAGGGCTCTGGGGGGTCGTGTCAATCCTAGACGCATTGGTATATGTTCTTTAGACTATTTTGAACAACATGGCTCTCTCAAAATTTCAATCAGGTGTGTTTGGTGAAAAGAAGCATAGTCTGTGGGGGGGGGGGGGTGTGTTAGGCGCCCTCTATCACCTTTGACTCTTAAAATGGAACTATAACTTCCAATTTTCAACCAAATTAGATTCCTCTAAAATTTATACAACCATCCCTTCCGAAAAAAAAACCTTAAATGCCCCTGGGGCATAAGTTACTACCCTTTCCCTCCCACTCTGGGGGTTTGTTTCCACTCCACAAGCCTTGTTATATGTTCTTTGAAATATTTTGAATATAATTGATATCTTGAAATTTCAATTGGATGCATTTCGGTATATTACGACGTGTGTGTGCGGGGGGAGAGGGTAGCTGCCCTCTAATCACTCTGAATCTTAAAAAGGGCACTAGAACTTCTGATTACCAATCTAAAGAGCCCCCTCCGAAGTTTATACGATCACTCTTTCTATATAAAGCCCTTTATAAAGGGCACTAGCCCTTTCAATTTCCAATCGAATGAGCCCTTTTCGAAGTTTCTACGCCAACCCCTAAAAAGGCAGGTGGCCAAAAAAAAAAAAAAAAAAAAAAAAAAAAAAAAATGTCCCAACATCGTTCTTTACTTATGCACTGCCTATGATAAACCGAAATCGACACAACAGAAAAGAAAGACAATAAAACAAATGTGTTGCTGCTGTAACGGAATTACAGGTTTGGTTTAGTAAAACTATAACATCACAAAAAAAGAACACTACTAATCTTACATTAAGGGATGTATCCCTTTTTTGAGCACTTTTTGAATTCTGAATCTATAT